>WSTH01000208.1:0-32929 GCA_019616345.1 Ceratobasidium sp. 395 | reverse complement strand
ACACGGTCGTCCCAGACTCTCCCCCGTCAAAATCAGCCCCCCATAGAAACGGGGGAGAGGCTGGTTAACCTGGCTAGCTCTCAATATGGATTCTGTGGAACAAGTGAGGGCTTGAATCAGAAATCGAGATCATTATTGATTTTCCAACCAGCTTCCGAATTCTGTGATGTGTCTCAGAAATGCCAGTCCGGATGCGGCCAACCGTCCAAGCCGTCCGGAAGCGGGGTTTCTGCATCTCAACGCGTCATTGGTTTGGGTTAGCTTTACTACATAGCGCACTGAACTTAATACTGTGGCTAGGTTATTTTGAATCATGGGCTGGAACTCGTCCTTGCGACCAATGGGATCCCACTATGATCTCCGCGAGTCAGATCACGCATCTCAACTTGTTCGTATAAACCATTCTCAATTCTAATACTCTAACAAATCATGGGAGTTAGTGCATTTGCCATGATTGATGGGTCGAACCGCATTGCTCCCTCGACGTCAGGCGACACGGCTCTATATAAACAAGCGATGACTCTCAAGGACATGAACCCGGACCTTAAGATCTTCATTAGGTTTGTGGTCACCTTGCTCATCTAATATCGATAAACACTAAGATCCCTTATAGCGTTGGCGGGTGGGCATTCAATGTAATTTGTTGCTTCGCTTTAATCAACACAGCATGACTAACCGAGTTAAAGGACCCGGGCGCAACTCAAAAACGCTTCAGTACTATGGCATCTTCGTCATCGAATCGAGCGACTTTTATCTCTTCGTGTCTTCAATTCATGAAAACCTATGGGTTCGACGGCGTTGACATCGACTGGTAAGTCTGCTGAATCATCTACCAACATGAACTTAGCTAGTCTCGTGGGGAACCAGGGAGTATCCGGTGGACGATCTTCGAGGGCAAGTATGAATATCTAAAGGCAGCGGCTGTCCTAATTCTCTTCTTAGAGGTGTCCCCGCCGACAAGACAAATTTAAATAGTCTCATGAAGGAATTCAGGGCCGCAATCGATAGCTCAGGTAACGCATACGGTACGTACATCTCATTCTAACAGCAAGCCATTGCCATTGATTATGGTACTCGTAGGTTTAACGATTACAACACCATCGTCCTATTACTATCTTCGCCAATTCGACGTTGCTGAGCTTGCGAAATGGAGTAAGTCCCACCCGCCAATCGAGATCATGCGGTTCTCGCTCAAGTTCACGCTAACACGCCCCCACAGTTGACTGGGTAAGGCGGACTCTCGGCTCAATTGGCATCATACTGACCTTGGTTCTAGTTTAATCATATGACGTACGATTTGGTGAGTATCTTGGCTCTTCACCGCATAGTACCTTGCTTACGGGTCATTCCAGCACGGTGTTTGGGATAAAGATAGTATGTGTCCGAGACTTGTGAGCCTCACTCGACTAATCGATATCTGTCTCCAGGCAAATTCCTTGGACCATACGGTAAGCACATTCACTTGACAATAATTGCGCGGAGATAAACATACAACCTCGAAAAGTCAACTCGCACAGCAACTTGACCGAAATCGATATTTCGATGGACCTCTTCTGGCGTAACAAGATCCCACCCTCTAAGATCGTAAGTCCCATAAATCTCGCCGGGACGACACATATCAATATGCGTAATTAGTCAATGGGTCTTGGATTCTACGGTCGCTCCTTTCAACTTGCCAGCTCAAGCTGCACGAAGCCTGGTTGTACATTTACAGGTAAGACCAGCCACATAACGATATTTCCAGAGAATAAACCAACGCTGTTTGTAGGTCCGGCCAACGCAGGAGCGTGTACAGGGGCTGCCGGGATTTTGTCGTACTCTGGTTAGCTTAAGATAACTATTATATATGATAGATTTTAGCTCACTTACCATCATATCCGACAGAAATCCAATCCGCAATCAACAGCACCTCTGCTCAGAGAAAGCGAGCTACAGCGAATGTAGTCTGGGATAAGACCGCAGCTGTCAAGTACGCATACTGGGGCAATCAGTGGGTGAGTATATGCTATCGCTCTCACCCGATACCGCTGGAATCTTCTAATTTTTTTAGGTATCATATGACGATACCGATACCTTCAAACAGGTGAACTCATAAATCATCACCATTGATTGATGAGCTAATCACTTTACAGAAAATTGATTACGCCAATAAGTTGGGGTAAGCTTGATTCGAGAACCATTCTGATAACGGCTGAATATTCGTGCATAGACTTGGTGGAATGCTGATTTGGTGAGAAAGGTGGTTGACATCTACGATCTGGTAGCTTACATACTTGCGTGCCTAGGGCAATTGATCAAGGTAAACGATTCGGTCGAGGAAGTGGTTGAGCCTCTTGGTGCTAAGACCGTTCGAACAGATACTGGAAACTATGATGCCATGAACGCTATTAGTGGAACCACTGGGACTCAGAATAAAAGCAGGTCTACTACCCGCTACCACGGAAAAGCGTCTAACCAACTCATCCTACAGAGCTTGCTGTCCGAGCGGACGGCCAAAAAGCCCTTCAGACTGCCAAATCGATGCGGGTTTGTGGTCCGAAATCAGTTTGCGAGATATAACTAAGATTGCGCGTATAGGACAACTGCCATGCCACCGAGTGTTCCGAAGACCCACGATGCCCGACGAATTTCTCTCCTATCGCCGTTAGGTCGTCTCGTGAGTCCTATAAGTTCAATCTTGATTCAGTGAAACTAATCATGCTCAAATATTATTCAGCTGATAAAATCACTGCACCCTGCAAGAAGGGAACGAAGCAGCTTATCTGTTGTTCGGTAAGTTGTTTGGGAGGTATTTTTGACTTTTACTTAGTCATCTATAGTCAAACAATATGCCCCAATCATGTCGGTAAGTCAGCATGTCTAATTCTGCATTACACGGGACTTATTTATTCAACAATCAGATGGGCCGGGGGCGCTCCGTAAGTCATATGTATTTGCCATGATTTTAATCCGTGCATTGATGCCATACCGCTACGTAGGAACTGCCGTACTGATGGACAATGGTAACTCTGCATGTCAGCATCTATTCGACCTTGCTAAAAACCTTTCAGCTCGACCGGCGAGGAAGAGCTTGCACGGGATAGCCACGGCGACGGAGCCAAGGTGAGGTTCTCGCTACGAAATAAGCTGCCGCTAACGCCAGTGTCCCAAGTGCCTTCAAGGCTCTAAGGCACTGTGTTGTGTCCCTCCCAAGCAGGAAGCCGACGCTCTGAAGCAATGTGAGTTATCTCCGTCGGTTAGATATATCGGTGCTGATTTTGCTTAACAGGTAAGTGGTTTGGTACGGCCCCCTCGTGTGGAAACGATGCGTTCTGCAACGATCCAGGTAAGTCTGTTGCCCGAAGCATTCGATTTCATCTAAGTGATCTTGGTCAATTTCACAGCATATCCCGTCCAAGGTTCGATACAATTTGATCATAAGCTCACGATGAAATCTAATAAGTTGATCACAGTTACAACAGGAAAAGGACAAGGCGGTAACGGTAAGCACAGTCAATTTGTAGGCTAACTGTACCTCTAGACCTGCTTGTACACAGGCGAATACTGTTTCAGTGGACACAAGGTTCTTTGCTGCCCTGCGAGCAACACCTATCTCAACTGTCAGTTGGATCACATATTTGTATTTATTAATCATTAAAATATGCCTAGGTGCATGGACCGGAACCTCGAGCTGTTTCACCAGCAGTTGTTCGTCAGGGCAAGTTGTGATTGCGAGCGATAGTGAGGGAGACAAGGGGTAAGTGATACCAGAGCGTTTTTGAAGTGCTCCATCACACGTCTTCTAGCTTTTGCTGGATCGGCAATCATCGAAATTATTGCTGCGACGCACCAACGTCACCGGCACCAGATAAACCGGTACGCTCAGTCTTGAACAGCTATGAATCCCATCTGAGATCAGCTTTCAGCCTACCCAAAACGGACACTGGGGATCGCCCAAGGTACGTTGTATCGAAGAGATATGGGACGATTCACATATGCGTTGTTAGGACGAGGGCTGCAAGAGCAATGGCTATCGGCAGTGGAGTAGTAAACTTCTAGACGTGTCTGGGTAAGTAATCTATGTGATAATCCGGAACTGGAGCTTGACCTGTATACAGGAGCTGGGAATCGGTTAGCGATGGGGAGCTTGTGAAGTTACATGACAGGAACTGACATGGCTCATTTGTAGGCGTGCCAAAATCACCCTGCATGGATTAAAGACGTGAGTACACGAAACGGTTCTTGAGCATACTTGATAAATCTCTGCTCTACAGACTTATTTCCTGGTACGTGTTTCTTTACAAAGCCAACTCTAGAGGAATACCAATGTGTTCATTCACAGCGACCTACGAACTGCGACAAAAGGTACGGTGTTCACAGTTACTACAACACTCGTGACCGTTGACCCAATATTTGCCTAGCGTGTTTGGTATTTGGGGTAAGTCCATGCAGCTCATGCGGAGCCAAGGCGCTCAAGTCATCTAGGCAAATTCTGGGTCCCGGATGACAAATGTTGTTCATCGTGAGTGATTCAACGCTTACATACAACGCTGCTGAACATTTTCTTGAAAAAAGCTCGAAAAATCGCGCTCTCACACCTGCGGACTTTGGTATCAACGAGCGGGATTTAGTTCCTCGTACTCCTCCAGCAACTTGTGGTGGTACGTTCATATGGCCCAAGCCGTTACTCTCGTCACTAATGCGGATTTTCTTGTCCTCTCTCAAGGTAGCGGAAGTGGTAGGTCATGCCTCAGCTCACCCTGCAGCGTCTGATCGGTCATAGGGGGGGTTAACCCAAATCCCATCAACCCGGCCAATGGCGTTTTGGCCCTGAGCGTATTCCAGCTGATGGCGAACGGGGCGGTGAGTCAGGGAAATACTTGCTATTTCGCTCCATATTGATGAAATGTGTTGTCTGAATCAGATTCGACGACTTTTACAGGTGGGTCATCTCATTGCATGTTCGCACGGCGTGGCGTTTTGAGTATCATGAATAAGGCTATCTGGAACTTCTCGTTTTCGGGTGGTACCCCGAATCAAGCTCGGTAAGCGCCGGCGTTGATTGCGTAGTGTTTTACTAAGAATTCAAATCTGTTGGCAGTGAACAAGGATGTAAGCAAGAAATATTTTTTTGGGGAGAACCCAGGACTCACCTCATACATCGTTTCAGTATTCATCTTCCAGGTCAGTAGTTTGACCACGATCACTTGATCTATACTGAGCTAACAACCATGTACTATATAGCACCGAACTCAGCCTCAAAACGTAGGCTGTGGCACGTGAACTTACGTGCTTTGACTGACATGTTATCAATAGGTTATTGTTTATATTGGACTCTTGGACCGGGGCGGAACACTTGCAGATCAACGATTCCCGTAAGCTGGCCCGAATCTGCTGTAAGCACAAGCTCAATCTGAAGCTTTTAGCGAAACTCCCACCGCATATATCATGGACGGACCCGGTATCATCAATGGGGACCGCCGTGCGTTCCCACCCCGGGACGATCAAGTTGTAGGCCAGCTGACAGACTACACGCTGATCGGTTAGTTGTTTCGGATAGAGGCCTCCCTACGGTCTACTGACACACACATACGTGCAGCTGTGGCGCATACCCATCCGTTCCTTCTCAATATGGGTATGCCGTTACGTCGCATTTATATTTCTACTGATAAATAAATACATAAATAGGCTACGGACTGAGGTATGAACCGTCAGAACCAGACCATATAGCCGCTTGGGTGTGTATCGTCGATTTGCCTTCATGTTACCCGCTAACCTCTCCCGTCCCTCGACAATCAGCGATACGGAATGTGAGTGAGCTATTCATTGCTGCCCGGAACCGTTGGTATTGACGCAATGTTCTGTAGTCCAATGTATGTCGAGTGCCGAACGAAACAGTTAACTAACTAACGATGGGAACAAGGCTCGTGGTTACTCGAGCTGGTACATACCTTGCAGGACCAACGAGGCGTATCACTCGCAACGGACCAAATGACCTAGTGATAACAAACCTCCTCAGTGAGTGGCTCTCTCCAAGACAGACAAACGCGAGCTAATCAACGGTCGCAGACGCGGGTAATCCCCGGTTCGAGATTCAATACTGGAGTGAGCATACACATCTAACCAGAATCACATCCCTGACTTCCACGAAACAGTTATGCCGCAAAACCAAATCCCGCGCTATGACGAGAACCAGTACCAGCCATTTGCTGGAACCGCCGAGTTTGTTCCGCAACCCGCTCCGTGAGTACCCTGCCCTCTCGCCTAGTTATAAAAGCTTAAACTAAGGTCTCTGTAGAGGTCAACTAAATGAACCTACCAACGGCGTACCTCTGATTCCTCCAGGCATGGTTATTGTCAGGCCAAACCCGAATGCCGGAAACGAAAACTCGGCACCAGGACCGAATCCGAACTCGGCCCCATAAGGAGCGTTGGGTGTTATGGTTTTGTAGAAAGAGCGCGAAAGCTTTGAGATTAGCACGTTGAATATACATGTTTTACGTGGGCTGAAGCCTAGATAGCGGAAACTGCCGTGTGAATGGAGCCTATGCCGACGCAAATGCGGCCGTATATATGCGCTATGTACACGTCGAAAAGTGACGTGATTTTGCCCTACAATCAGATCCACTTCTGTTGGCTTCTTGCCTATCATTACTCTGTAGCCAGTTTCTTGGTAAATTCAACTACGAGTTTCGTCTGGGCCGTCTCAGACACTCGTGGGATCTAAATCTCCAAGTAAAATGAAATGTATCGACTAATATTGGTATAACGAAACATCTGGTGAGTGGGAGCGAGAGGAACTGGACTGTATAGCAGATGCTTCCCGCGTCTTCCGCAAGTCGAGTTGACCAATGATCATGAAGCATGATACGCCAGCTGCACCATCACTTCATCACTCTGTTCAATCCCTATTATGAAACGACAGCTCCCACGTTTGCTGTTGGTGAACACTGCTAAAGCGCAAGTCAAATACACGCCGAATATCAGCCTTTGCAGTCTTTTCTTTTTTTCCCATCACCATGCGCAATAGGTAACTTGTATTCGCTCGAACTGGAGCTTCCGTCAAAAACCTAGGAAATCTATTCTAGTACATCGAAACAAATGCACGTGTTATTACTATTTTATAGATCTACACTCTGGAAACACAAAGTTTTAATCAGGAAGCGTGTTAGGCCTCATAGGCCATCTATCTTGGCTTTGGCTTGGGCGGCTTCCTCCCGACGGCCCAACCGGGCAAGAACCTGTGAAAGCAGTACGAGTGAGTTTTTAAGGTCATTCTTGAACCTAAGCGGCAGTTTCTCGGCGAGTGGGAGTCGAAGTATAACTGATTCACGAACTGCTGATAACGCGTCATCATAACGGCCAAGTTTTGACATTCGAATAGAGAGATTGTGGAGGGAGTCAGCAAGGGCGGGTGTGAATGCCGCTGGTCGGTCGGCGGCTAGCTTCTGACGTAACTGTACAGCCTCCTCAATCGCTACCAGTGCTTCCTGACTACGGCCCAGGCGGGAGTGACGACTTGCGAGGTTGTCAAGGACTCCAGCTAGACCAGGAGTGAATGAAGCCGGTCGAGCTGCAGTCAGCTGACGATAAAGACTTAAAGCTTCTTCAATAGCCGCCAGTGCTTCCTCGTGGTAACTTGAATCAGACAGGCGGACCGAAAAATTGTTGAGAGACATGGCAAGGTCAGAAGTATACGAGAGCGGTCGTTCGGCCACGAGTTGTCGACGTAGAATCACTGCCTCCTTGATTGCGGCCAACGCCTCTTCGCGACGATTAAAGGTAACGAGATGATTAGAAAGATTGTTGAGAGACGCAGAAAGGTCAGCTTTGTATGCAGCAGGCCGGCCCACAGCCAGTTGGCGATACAGTTGTACTGCCTCTACAATTGCATCCAGTGCTTCTTTACCACGACCCACGTCAGATAGACAACCACACAGGTTGCTTAGAGTCCCTGCAAGCCCAGACAGTGATGCTGCCGAATGGCTCGGATTCAGCTGTCGACGCAGTCTCAAAGCCTCTGTGATCACCGTCAGTGCTTCCTCACAGCGGCCAAGCTCGCCTAGGTGGTTGGATAGACAGTGTAGGGACTTTGCCATGTCAGGTTTCAGTTCAGCAGGAAGATCAGCCGCATGTTGTCGATAAAGTTGTACCGCCTCTTCGACGGTTGCTAGTGCTTCCTCGCGACAGCCTAGTCGCGATAATATAATTGAGTGGTCGGTGAGCGAGAGAGCAAGCTGGGGCTCAAACACAGTGGGATGATCCAAGGATAGCCGTCGGCGGATCGCTACTGCCTCTTCGACTGCCATCAATGCTTCTTCTTGCCGACCCAGATCATTCAGTCGAAGTGAGACGTCGTTCAAAGATTTTGCAAGACTTGGGGCGAACGCGGTAGGTCGATCTGCGGCAAGCTTACGATAAATATGAACTGAGTCCTCGCCTGCTGCCAGAGCCTCTTCGCGCCGCCCTTTGTAACACAGGCTCCTACTAAGTAGCAAACACGCACGAGCAAATGACTCTGCACGCCTTGGCGTCGAGGGCATCACATCAAGACCTACTCTCTGTTTATGCAGTTGGGTCATTCTATTCTGATACTCTCTAGTTGATGTCCCTCACTCACCTGGCCCCAGTTTTGTATCATCTCCAGTCCTTGGTATGTCCCACATGCTGCTACCAGCTCCATCCAGAGCGTGAGCTTCTGGTCCATAAATATCTTCAAGACTTCTTCAATATCGTTTGACGATTGCATATCTGAGACATGATCCTGCCAGAACTGACACGCATATAGTAGCTCCTCAGCGATTTGATCATTTTTAATCGTCGGTATCTTCGGCAAGGGATCGCTTGTTGTCAGATAGCCAGCGCAGAATGCTTCAGCCTTCAAGTCGCGGTTAATCAGTTCCAAGCAAAGCAAGCCGAGCCTCTTGCTGTGCTCTTGTTCTGCAATCTTGAAATGTACTTCATTACCACTATTGGACGTTTGATCTACCAAAAAGTGTCGCAGTGACTGATGTAGAATTTGCACCGGTTGCGTCCTATGTTCCTCCTTACGCATCCCCGTTAGCAGCGAGCCCAGCCTCTGTAGGGTGAAATCCGACGCGAGTGGAGTATTGGGATAAAAACGACTCATGGCAGCGATGGTTAGTGGTCTTTTGCTTGCGATGGCGGTGCCCATCACCCGGCGATAGCTTGCAACAAAACGAGCATCCCCCCAGTTAAAGCCCTCGAGAATCCTTGTGTATAACCTGTTCATCTTATCACCCGCAGAGCATGCGTAGTGATCGCTCGTAGCTAGTAGTCGGATGAGTTCTTCTAGTGGATCCTCACAGTGACCTAAATAGTCGCAGACCGTAGCCACCCAGAGAAACAACCCTTCGGCTTTTGCAAGAAAGATTGCCTGCAGTTGTGGGCCTGCCCACTCATCTCCGAGTTCCCGTTGCTTCGCAAGTTTTTGAAGTCTGCTGGGAGCATATACCGCAATGTCGTTCATATTGAATTGAGCGTTGACGTTAAGCTCAATCCAGGTCACATGCGGCTCGCGGACAAGATTGTTAAGCTCTGGACTCGTCCGTGAAGTCAAGAAGATACGAATAGTTCTGGGAAGCTCTGGGGTGCGGTCGCGTAAGATAACAAACAAGTCTTGACTCCCAGCTTCGTCGAGTGCATCAATCACAAGTACTAAAGATCTAGATATGCGAGATAGTTGCAAAGGTTTTAGTATAAGCTCCTCGAACTGTCTTGATAGTGGCGCCGAAAGTAAACTACGATCCTTTTCCATTGCGCAGGCAATGCGTTCGCCAAGGTCAACGTCCAGACGACTAAGATCGGCGGCAATGGAAGTGAACAAACTATCCGGTGTGTTCCTGCCATCTATCTCGCGATCAAAGAAAAACGAAGATCCAAGCTGGTTCTGTTCTTGACATTTCCATGCAATCGTATGAGCGACCGTAGATTTGCCTACACCGGCTACTGCAGTCAATAGTATAATCTCTGGATCACCGAACTCAGGTGATTTGTCCAACTCAGTTGGTCTATTCAGCCGGGTCATGATGTCATTCACGAGTTCAACTCTTGTGTTTGGCATGCAGACTCTGGACGGGTCCCACGACGCGCCTTTTGCGCGCGGTAGCTTGTCGAGTATTGCATTTGTTCGTAGTACTGACGCTTTTCGAGCAATTGACGCAGTGTTGATCATAACCGCCGATGTCTCTTCCGCTATCTTAAGTACTGCTTAAATAGTGAGCAATTCTACGAGCACCGCGGCATAAGGGGCCACTTACGAGTTGTTCCGTTGGTTACCATAGCCTCGAAAGTTTTCCCAACATCAACCATTGTCGTCACCGTTGTATTTAACTGGGTTGAGATTGAGTCAGTAGAACTCCAAGACGATCGCGAGGCTAGATTCTGGGAGGAAATGCTGCCTTACTTGGAAGAGATCCATATCGTCGCCGATACGCATTCTCATTTCGGCTATGATCTCAGGATCCCGCAGGAAGCTGAGAAAGCGTTCGTGTCTTGACAAGGCCTGCTCTTACTCAATTCGTTTGGCAGTCGCTTCGAGAGTTCTATCCTCAAAAGTGCTTGTTTAGAAGTTTACCTCACAACGCTTGAAGCACCTTTGACTCACAGCCTAAGTTTAATGAGGTTTTTCTGGGGATTGCATTTGCCTTCATCTGCCTGTGCTAAAGACTCAACAACGCTGGCGGCTGCATTTTGGACATACGCCCCAAACGCCTGCCACTGGTCTTTGTTCGTTCCAAAATTCTACGTTACGGCAATAAGAACTAGTCGCGTCACAGGCAAACCACGTACTTTGACAAGCTCTATGATGTAAAACGCGCCAGCAGCCACACTCTTTAGTGGCGGAAACACCTCTGCTGATTCGATGGTAAGATTCAATAGCGCGAGAGCCACATTGCCGGTGGCACTGAATGCGCGGCGGGTGGCCATTGTGGATAAGAATGAGAGGTTATTGTTTCGCAGGGATTTTAAATAGTAAGTGGGAAGTGTTGGTGATGGGCACGGTGATGAGCAAGGTGATGGGGGGTTCGAGAGTCACATTATGAGCATGGTCCTTTGATGAGCGGTAATGCGGCGGAGCTGTGCTGGGTGGCGCAACTGCCTAATGGGGTACTCACGTGATTCGACCCCTGTACACAACTCTGGCTCCCGTGTCTAGATGAAACTCACCCTGCTTTTTTTTGGGAGTTTAATGAAGCGACTCAAGAATGCTAGTTGGTTAGCTGAGTAATATCCACGCCAAACAGGCTGGTAACCACTTTTCGCGTTAGATCAAGCGTCATTGTATGCGGTGATTACTGGTGAGTTTTCCTCAATCGTTTCCTCAGTCGCATATCGGTAATTTCGAGTAGTGTAGGACCGGAATCTGGCGGCTGAGCTCTCATAATCTCTTCACTTCTCAATTAGAGGACAGTACAGAAATCGGTACCGAGCCCGCCCATCTGGCTGGTGGTTAACAATATTCTGGGACCAAAGAACCCGGAAGGGTGAGCTCGAGAGGGCTTTGTGTAGAACATGTCATTTCAACAGCTGATTCTGCTTGGATAAAACTGGCTGGGTGAGAGCCACGGGTCTTGTGCGGCACGTGGTGCCGATCAGAAGGGAAGGAGTTGATCAATTTGAAGAACACGGGTGAACTGATCGTAGTGCGTAAACAAAGCCTGCTACATCTATGTGATATAGTGGCAAGTGGCGGTTGGATGGGCTCATCTCAGCAGCAGGCGTTTGATCTTGCTGAGTGTGGTCCGGGCCTTCTAATGTGGGGAGTTCGAAAGGGAATACTCAGTGCACACAGCGATCGCTAGTAAGAGGCATATATGTCAGCGTAGATTGAGTATTTGTCTCACTCGAGGAGGTCGTACGAGTACTACCCGAGTACAAGTCTTGAGATCAGAGCAGCTCGACGATATTTTAGACCGCAGAAGTGTGATTCTAGCAAAGTACGTAACCATTTAGGAGATGACCGATAGAGCACTTGCGAAGATAGCGAATTGAGGTACACGTTAACTTCTAGTTTCTTTCGAAGAACTCCTCGTGTATGGCCTTCACGATAGCTGACCTGGCGATCGCCAGCGGCAAGCGCTCGGGATAGAGGTGGATTATGGGGGTCGGCAACCCATAGGAGAAGTTTGTCCGGATCACGTGACTAGACAAACATGAGCCGGCCTAGTCGCAGGCCAGCTCTTCGCGTGCGGCTCGCAACATCCAATCAAAGTCCGTTTACAGTGTACGAATGAAGTGATTAGCACTAAATGCTTATAATATACGCACTTTGGAGTCAAAAATAATATTAAAAAATCAACTTCGTCATTGAAACAGCTCTCCTCATCACCCGAGGAGTTCATGTTACTCAGTATAAGTAACCGTTAGTATCGTCTGACTCATTTGACTCAATAATTTTTCTTGCTCAAACGCTACCAGTAATAACCCTCATATTCGCTTTTTCGTTCGGACCAGGGTACTCTTTGCGGGTGTATGCAAATTGTCTATGCCCCGTACTTTGTCAATTCGACGTCTTGAGTCCTCAGATTCTAGCACGCATGATGGTTCGCACTTGGCGCTAGTACTTGTAAGAGCGACTTTTTCTAGTTTCTCTTTGCTTGCAGATTTTTGTAGATTTGCGTTTGCGTTGCGTTTGTGGTTAGCCGCAGCTCGTGCTTGCTCAAACGCTATGCGAATCTCCCCACGGACTGTTTGGTTGTCTCCGCTCGTGTCAAAAGATGTTTTACCGTGGCGCATGTACGCAGCATCACATTCAACTAGTACTTGTTGCGGCCATCCATAGTCATTGTTCTTTTGCCACACAACTTGTAAACTACGCTACTTATCTACCATCGTAGACACTCGATACAACATCTACCGACATTGAACTAGTACACCCACACTAATCTCATTTGTAGGCGTCACTCAAGCACTCCGGGCCGATGTACTGATTGGGTGTCGTTTAGGCAACTATGCTTTCTGGGCTGAACTGAGCCGCAAATCTCCCTTGGGTCTTGAGTACACTTTCAAAGAGCACAAAAAGCAGCAGCGGGGGACGGATTAGGCTTGAAGCAGGGTGAGCTGTAAATAAGCAACTTTGGAGCGCTCTCAACCTTCTGCGTTTAAGATACCTATATTACTACTGCTGCTATTGGCGTCGATAGGGGGAGGCGTGAGTTCCCAGCTTCAACTCGATTATGGTGTGTACCTATATGCAGTGTTTTGGGAGATCAGCCAAACACCTTATACATATATGTTGGGTTGGGTTCAGATTGAGTCGACGAGCAAGAACGACCACGAGCCATACGCTTCTGTAAGCGTCGATCATGCTGGAAACCTCGAAAACCCATGTATCGTTTTCCAGCATATCAGCTTTGAAAGACGCCGAATAAGCTGCCATATATGTCGGAACTTAGTGTCAGAGGACGGTCCACTTGCTCTTTATTTTTTTTTATTCGTTTAACGTCGAGAAAGAAAAGCTAACTTACCTGATACAGCATGTAAGGAAAATCGAGGAAGTCCACCGTCCTCCCAAGACTTTATAAGGAGTTAACGACGTATTTTCGAAGTGTTGAATGCTGTTGCGGGCGAGAAAACTTGCGGCGCATGAAAAGGCACTTGATCTCATCATATTGCCAATTGAAGAGGCCAGCCGCTCGGACATTTTTTGCTTACGTGTACTGGGCGGTTGCCGACCCCATGGATTAGTCACGTCCCTGTAATCAGCGCTTCACGTGACTTGTAGACGATGCTGGCTAGCCATCACTCCCATTCGGGCCAGTTTTGCAGACACGCTGTTGGGACACTGGAGGAGGTTGTGAAAACTGCGATAGCGGCAGGCTTCAAAGTTTACGGGCTAACAGAACATGTTCCAAGGTATCGAAGGGAGGATCTTTATCCCGAAGAGGTGAGTAATTATGGTCATTACGCTCTGGATATCCCATTGGCTAACATGCTCCTAGACAAATACAGAACCCGCTGATCTTGCTCATACTTTCGATCTCTACTTGAAAGAAGCTCACAGGCTCAAAGTTGCATATGCCGCCCAGATCACCCTCCTTGTTGGGCTAGAGACGGATTTCATCACTTTCAATGACCTTGACCAGCTTGAGGCTCTTCTAGTTCGCTATTCTGGACAAATTGAATACGTTGTCGGCTCTGTGCACCACTGCAACGGTATCCCAATCGACTTCGACAAGGCAACGTTCGAAAAATCCGTCGCATCCTTTGCCGATACACCTAGCACCATTAACGACAAAGCCCCAACCCCAACCCAAATTTCTTATCTGAACGCGTACTTCGACGCTCAGCTTCAGCTCATGGAGCGTATTCACCCCGAAGTCATTGGCCATTTTGATGTTTGCCGTCTCTACACACCAAACCTCTCGCTTCGAGCTGTCTGGCCTCGGGTAGAAAGGAACGTCAAGTACGCGATTGAGTATGGTGCAGTATTCGAGTTGAACGCCGCAGCCTTCCGGAAAGAATGGGATAGCGCGTATCCGGGCCGCGAAATCGTCGAGGTTTGGGCATAGCATTGTTTCTTATCGAATCGGGGGTTGATTCGAGTCTGGTTCTAGCTTATCAAGTCGCTGGGAGGAGGCTTTGTGCTTTCCGATGACTCACATGGGCCAGCCGCTGTGGGGCTCAATTATGACCGGCTACTATCCTATGTCCAGGAGATGAGCATTAAGAAGGTGGCGCATCTGGAGACCGGAACTCAATGTAGCAAATCAGGGCGGCAAATCCATCCCGTGTATTCATGAGGTAAGTCTACTTTCATAGAATCAATCTCATGGAGCTTGGTCCATTTAGCACTTTGAATGTAAATTTCTAGCTACGCCGAAGACATTTATTGCGTGTAAAACCATTCGTGTGAATCAGAATATTTCCAGCTATCAGAAAATTCTACATCGGCTTCCTTGCGACTATTCTAGTACGCGTTCATGGTGTTATTGATGAGACAATGAAATCGTAAGCGTGTTCTGGTGAGCTTTACACCTATAGTAGTACCCCTTTCTGAGCTCATGGTATCAAACAAGCGCCGCGACTGGACATGGCCCGGAGATTGGGGTGTACTTGTCAGAGACTTCTATTCCAAGTTTGACTACCGTCGCTGCCGCACTTTTGGCTGTTGCGCCCTCAGTTTTTGCCGGCAAACGCGGCCTCGCCTGGCCGTGGTGTAAGATGAATTTTGCCCGCATACACACAAGCCATTTTGGCACTTTTCGTAGACAACGAGGGTACCAACCTGGACCCCGCTAAGCTCGCTGGTTCTAACGTCTAGTTTCTCTACAACTGGGAAACCTGGCGCCCAGCCAAGACCACGTGAGCATCTTTGACATATCCGAACGCATCTTTCGTTACTGACGATTATATTCTTAGCAGCCTGAACTGGACTGGTATGCAAGCCACCAAGGATTCCGCCTCCTCTCCAATTGGTCAGCTCCAGACTCGTGCCGCTCAGCAGGGCTGGAACACCGTCTTCTCGCTGAACGAGCCGGATGTCAACGGGATTAGCGCTAGTGATGCGGCGAACTGGTACATTCAGAACATCAACCCCCTTGCAATTAGCCATTTACTCACGCGCATTGACGATCACGGGGGCTCCATCTAACTATTGTGCCAGAGAAAGCAATTCCGGCTGTCACATCCAGCCAGAACTCAGGACAGGGACTAGACTAGGCTGCCGCATTCATCTCGGCGTGCGCAGGTCGTTGCTACTTTGACTATGTGAACATTCACCGGTACGGTAGCACGTTCGCTCAGTTCCAGTCGCACGTGCAGAATGCGCACAACCGGTTCCCGAACTATCAAGTACGCATATAGCTCAGTTTCTTTCTCTCGTATGCTCTAACTATCTTGAATAGCTCGTTGTCAGCGAGTTTGCTCTTGTCTCTCCTGCGACGCGTGATCAGCAGGTTGCGTTCCTCAAGTCGGCCATGTCGTTCCTTGATGGCGCGTCTTATGTCGCCATGGTATGTTTTCCCTTCTTCTAGTCTAATTAATTTTGCTCACACGCCCATTGAAGCACTCTGTCTTCAGTGCCAGCTCTCCTAGCTTGATCTCGAAGAACACCGCCGGGGGAGAGGTCGGAACTGGCTCCTCGCTCTTCAATGATGACGGTAGTCTGAGTGCCAATGGTATTGCCTACCGTGGGTAAAAGTGAACGTATCAGCTCTGGAAAACTCCCTGTCTAATACTTTTTTGATTACATCATTTGTAACTAGATACCTTTGAATAGAGGTTTTTAGTTTTCAGCGCCTCCATGCAAAACAATAACAAAACCCTGTAACTATTAGTCGAGAGGAGATGCTGAATCGACACAGCCTTATGCCACTCGAACTGCGGCTGACCCGAGATAATTGCACGGCAGAGATGATTTTAGGAGGCACGAGACCATCGTTGGTTTGGTCGTGTTACTACATAGAGTTTACCGCGCCTCGTAACATTTGAAATTGAACTGAGCCGATCTTAACCTCGGCATCCATCGTAGGCCGGTGATGAATTGGGGGGCGACTCTGAGATCATGGCAACCGAGAGCTAGGATCCCCCACTCCGGCCCACATCTGTCTCGAGTACTCCACGGCTATATACGACACCAGACTCAAGGCTACGTTCCTATCAAATCCCGCGCATATGTATCCAGAGCTAGTACCTCATGCTTGCACACCGCTACACTATGCTCTGAAATCAATCGATGGAGGTTACGGAAATCGGCCTGGAGTCTATCGATGCTGCAGCAGCATTACTTCCCCCAAGCTCGCCGCATTTCGTACACTAGGCCTACGTACGGGTCCAGTTTTATCGCGAACACCATTCCCACCGGCTTTCGAAGCGGGGACGGCCAGCAGCCTACTAGAATGCTCCGGCTGGTCCGTCTTGCAAAACCAGAGAAGAACAAACTCCTCGCTGCACTGGGCCTCGTGAGTAGGAGGCATGGATTTCCGTACTTGACTAATCAGCATTCACGAATTAGCTACTGGTGTCTTCCTCTATCACGATGACCGTTCCTATAGCATTTGGCAAACTGATAGATTTCTTTGCCTATGGGACGACACCGGCAAGTGCACAGTATGGAAGCGGCATTGATGGCTCATTTGACTCCAGGAGCTACTCCCCGCTAGTATTACGCCCACAGTCGTGGTTGGAGCGATTGCAGCACTCTTCACTCTCGGCGCACTAGCTAACTTTGGACGTATCATTCTCATTCGCTCTGCAGGGGCTAATATTGTGGCTCACTTACGAGTAGCAACTTCTACTTCGGCACTTCGGCAGGATGTTGAGTACTTGGAGAAGACCACAGGCCCTGGTGATATTCTCTCGAGGTTAAACGCTGATGCATATATTGTCGGAGACGCGTGAGTGACGATATCTGTCCAATCACGGGTCACACATATCCGATTGCAACAGTATCACGGGAAATTTGAGTGATGGAGTTAGGTGAGCTTTGGTTCGACATGCATGTGAATTGCTCTCATTGAATGCTTCAAAAGAGCGGTTGTTTCAGGGTCGATAGGCTGTAAGTTCGTAGGCTTGTTATGAACAGCGTGTCTCACTCAAATCCGATAGTGAGTATGATGCTCCTTATATCCCCATCTCTTACAGGAATAATGCTGGCGATCGTACCGCCAATCTCATTTGGTGCTGTGAGTTTCATCCTCCTGCACCTTCTCATCCGTGTCCCAAGCCCCGCCATAGTTCCTGTATGGACAATACCTCAAAAAATTAAGTAAGGATACGCAGGAGGCCTTGGGAGATATGTCAAAGGTAATTTGTTCTTCGCTTCTTGCTTGTGATTGATAAGTTCGTTCCAGGTAGCAAACGAAGCACTCTCCGCCATTCGTACAGTCCAGGCATTTACAGCAGTTCCGCGCGAGCAAAAGCAGTTTAGACACCGAGCCAATCATGTGCGGGATTTGGTTATGAAGGAGGCTCATGCTTCCGCCGCATTCTTTAGCGCGTCGAGTTGGGCCGGGGAAGTTGTAGAGCTGGGACTGCTTGTGTACGGTGAGTATGCTCGCTTCAACGAATAATGTAGCTAAATAGTCCTTAAAGGCGGTGCCCTAGTATCCCGTGGTCAAATATCGGTTGGAGACCTGATGAGTCTAATCATATATGCGGCATATATTGATGGGTCATTGAACACTTTTTCGTAAGCCCCGGGGCGGATTTGACAAAACTTTGGCTGATGCATGCTGTCAGTAACTGTTTCGTCAGTTCTATCGTTTGATGGGAGTACGACTCATGCAACTCTAACACCTGGTCTAGTCATCATTGACGAAAGGTTTGGGAGCATCGGAGCGTATATTCAACTTGTTGCAGCGGATACCAACAGTGATGAGCAAGCACCCTGCGCAGTTCAAGGCTCAGAGGGATTTTGGCGACATCGACTTCAAAAACGTCAGTTTTGCGTACCCAAGCCGCCCTGGTGTCAAGATTTTGGAAAATTTTTCATTGACCATCAGGGCAACGGGGGATAGCGTGGCCATCGTGTAAGCCGGCATATTGTCGAAAAAGTGCTGCAAGCGTGCTTACATATGTTGTACTGACTAGAGGCAAGAGCGGCAGCGGAAAAAGTAGCATTCAGAGCTTGTTGCTCCGGTTGTACAACCCAGACTCTGGCTGCATAGCCATCAAAGGCCAAGGTACTTGTTACATGCGCATACATTCAGTGATAACGATCTAGTTCCTTCCGTTTAGATGTCCAGAGCTTCTCATTGGAGAGTTGGCGTTCCATCATTGGAGCTGTTCCTCAAGTAGTAGAGTTCTTCATTCTCCCTTACAAAGCGAAAAGTTCAACCAGGTTTGTAGGAAGCTACAATGTTTACCGGTACGATAGCAGATAACATTGCCTATGGGAAAATATCAGCTACAAGGTCTGAGATCGAAACAGCTGCGAAGCTCGCGAACTGCGAGTTCATTTGGGAGATGCCGGACCAGTTTGAAACCCCAAGTGAGCAGATTGATTGTTTGATGCCAGAGCGGATATGAAGCCAACACGCAAACAGTTAACCGAGACAGTCTGAGCGGAGGACAACGACAAAGTAAGTTGTACCGACCTCGCTTCCCGAGATTGAGTCTGGCCCCCTAGGAATCGCGATCGCTCGAGCTTTGGTGAAAAAGCCAATGCTACTATGCCTTGACGAGGTACGACACAAGTAAAGATTTGCCTAGCAACGAGTGACTGACTTGGGCGGGCAGGCTACTTCTGCACTCGATGCGCTGAGCGAGCTTCGCGTGAATGAAGCGATAGATAGAGTGTTGCAATCTAACAAGACCTCGACCCTGATTATTGCTCACCGGTTAGTGTTCTGCGCTCGGAATCCACGACGCCTCTTAACAAGGCTCTTCAATTTAACGGCAGGCTGTCGACTATCGCACGAGCGAAGCGAGTGGTTGTGCTTGAGGGTAAGGGTCTCAATCTCCATGGAGGGTTTGGTGCATGGGTCTGACCGTATGTAGAGGGTAGGATTGTCGAACATGGGTCATACCATGAGCTGGTATGAGATTCAATGTTTCAAGTGTTTACGTTTATGGAGTAAAAACAAATTATACAAGGTCGCAAATCCGAAATCGAAGTTCAGAGCGTCGATAGCGTCCCAGCTCGAAGCGACATAGACATCCGGATTTGATACAGTTGTAATTTGGACACGACCGCGTAGTTCAACTGGGCAGTTGAAGGTATTTAGCCCAATCCCATAAAATCCACCATTCACATCTATCAATGTATTTGATTGTGAACAACACGTACCGTGAACTCGAGGAATCGGCGCATATATCCCCTCAATCCGGTCGGGAAAAACTCGTGACATAGACCACTGATAGCAACATGCTAACGGGGGATTCAGTTGGACCTCTTCGTCCGTGCTCGGTTTTCCCTGAGTGGCCATTGAATATGACATGTAGGCTTGTAAATTGGCTTCAGGCCACGATTGCAGCTTGGTGCTGTTGGTACGCAAATGGATCGATCGTTACAGTACCAATACATGCTAACGTGTTTGCTACGCCTCGTAGTACTCCTGGTCCGTATGCACACGGCATTGTCAATGCGTTGGACTTCTCTAGACGTCGAAGCGGTTTGGTGCGTTAAATGCGATGTATAATTGTGAGCAAGCATGTACAAGAACGTGAAGGGTAATAATACAGTGTTGGTGAAAGAACTGTAAAGGTTAAGCAGGCGATGTAGAAAAAGAAAAAAAGATGAGCTGTCTACTTCAAAACTGTGCGAATAACTCGAGCACTCCAGACACTCGCAGGGTTAGGCGGTGGAAGTTCTTCTAGTGGTGGATAGGTACGTTCATCGATGAACTAAAGCTGGAGAGTTAGCAATTTGGAGGGTGTCACTTAAAATGAGTAGACCAACCTCTTCCGGTAGAGGCCTGGCATCGCGAAGCATCTGCGCGATTTCGGGATGAGGCTGGAAATCGAGAGTGGTGGTACGGTGGATCCGGCCTTGTAACCCTTCCATCTCAGTTGCTATCCTCGCGAGAATTTGGAACTTTCCCCACTGGACGAGATAACGCTCGAGTATGTTCGACACAAAAGGAGAGCACACTCACATGAATTAACTTCGGATTACCCTCTTTGCTGTCCCGATTAGACATTACACGAACAACGTCGCTCGTGTGGATAGCCCTAAAAGCTTTCAGAACGGAATTCGTGCGGTAGATAAGGTTGATACACACATCGTCGGGATAAGCGGTAGCGATGTATGCTTGAGTGCCGTCTTATACGCGCTGCCGTTGGACTTGAGGATGAGAACACGCATGCTAAAGTAGAGTTAAATTAGTAGATGATGGACGAATAAGTATATAACTCACCTGAGGAATCGGTTCCAATTAACCGCTCCAGCTTGAACATAGCGCTGGATGTCCGGACCATCACTCCCAGCATATACCTTATCCATGGCCGCGATGACGGTGTGCAAGGCAGCAAAGTTGTTGAAACCGCGAAGATGGGATGCAACGAGGATCCAAAATTCGAAAACCAAGGCTCGGTGTCGCACTTTACCGAGGACAATGATGGTGGATGCGACGCTAAGAAAAAGGGTCAGATAGTTAGAAGACACAGATCTTAGGTCCCTACAGAAGGCCAAGTCGCTCGAATCGGCTGGAGGCTCGATCGAGTGGGTGGACTGCTGTGTCGCGTTCTCGCCGGGTGGTATATCCATGCCGAAGCCAATCGCGTGGCTGAGGAAGTTGCTGGTTATTAGTTGATATAGGATAATTTCGGAGCAACATACCTGCAGAGCCAAGAATATCGCTACGTCCTCCCTCGTGATCTCCTCAGCAACATGCTTGGGATTCAGCGCGGGCAGGCCCTTCGCCAGTTTCCGCAAGTCCCGCAAGTCCTGTTCGGGAACTACTGGCTGCGAGGGTTCAACCGAGTTCCGGCGAAGGAAAGATTTTGGCAGCAGCCCGCTGGACGTGGATGGCCCGGCACTCGATTCGGCCACCTTGCTACTGGACGGTTCTGGAGTGGGCGTGACGGCGACGGATGTCGAGACGGAGACCTTGATCGAGGCGATCGGCGAGTTACGGCTGACTTCGGCGCTATGTGTGCGGCTCTCGGTGTCCTCGGTATCCGAATCCTCGCCCTCGGTGAATTCGGCGTCGACTTTAGCCCAGTCGGCCGCGTCGTCGGTACAGGTGGAAAGGTAATCTAATCTTTCCTCAAGTCCTAGATGCTAAGATATGAGCGGCGTACGACGGGTATCCCTGTGACTTACTAGGTGCACCTTCATGTAAAAACTTGTTTTTGAAAAGTCTAATAGATGTGAGTGTCAAGCCCCCTGTCGGTTCGGAACAACTCACCCTATGAGTGAAATGAATGGTGCGATTGCGCCCGGCGTCGCAAAATCTTGCGGGTACTTGAATGTCCACTCGAGAAGATAGTCAAACAAGATTAGTACCGCGCGACGCTTCTCCTCCTCGTCTGTAGTGGTCCGAAGACGGAGGACCATACCGACCAAGATTTCGCGCGGAGTAGCGAATCGGCGGAAAGTCATCATAAAGTTCTGATTGAACTGGATATCTGCAGACAAAAGACATGTAAGCTGAGTCAAAGATAACACCGAATCATCTCTTACCCCATCCGGGGACCATGCCGCCAGAGAGCCGAACTATCATGTCGTCCACGGTCATGAATGCGTACCTGTGGTAGAGTATCAATAATCGTTTGCAGCCCTGACAATATTACTTACTTGTCTTGACGAAACTTGGGGGGGAGCACGAGAACACTAATATTGTGTTCGCTAGTTCTAGTCCCCGCCCCATCTTCAGCCTTCGTCTCCGGTTCCTCCTCTGGCTGATCATTCCTCGTCTCTTCGGTGCTCCGGGAGATGTGTGCGGTCATCGTCGCACTCGCCTTGCGCACAATCGCGGCGGATGGCTCTGCGACTCGATCGCGGGCTTCTTGGCTAAGTAGATCGCTCATTGAGCGAGCACGAGTGACGGGTCGAGAGTGAGGTTGCAACATGGTAGGAGAATGGGGCGTGTTGGTGGGTGGGTTAGCGGAACTGGAGGGTTGGAATGGCGGATGTGGTATGGGCGGTCGGTTTCGAGGGACAATCGGGCGGCTACGAGTTGATTTTTGGGAGGATTTTCGGTCGAGAACTTCAGGCGACGCGTGGTTCAAACAACCATCGCCAGTACTGGATTGCTCTCGGTCACCTAAGATTCCTTGTAAATAAGAGTTGATCTAACACGATATCTACTTACGGAGAAGGCGCGCGGCCGACTTGTACATCCACGTAAATGAATTTCGCATTTGCTCGATGCCGTAGCTGGACTCTTGAGTGACCTCAATGAGCCCAGTATGGGATGCGAGCGCCTTGACGAAAACTTCGTTTGGCGGGACAATTCCGTCGGGCAGGATTCGAGGGGAGCCTGGCCCTTGGTTGTCTTTGTTGGGGACCCGTATCCAGTCACTTTTGCAGCCCACCCATATAATCGGGGTTCGGCGTGCGGCAAAAGCGTCTGCTGGTCTGTAAGTTATAGCATTTAAGTGTCATGAAGATTGAGCGTACCATTCAACCGTTGAATGCCGTCAAAGCTTCCGCCTTGGTTGCCTTCACGCGATGCATCGTAGCAGAGCACAACGGCGTCGATAGCGGGGAGCGAGTCGGGCCAGAATTCAGCATTACCGTCGAGAGCACGGAGGAACGGTGCCGAGTCGGTTTCAACCGCGGTTACAGGAGTGGTGCTTCGCGACTTGTCAACTACTGTTGCAACCTCGCGCAGCTGGACTGTAGCAAAATCAGTACAAAGCTTAGATGTTCTAAGAGTTTGATGACATACTGTGGATGTCTTCGCCATTATAGCAGACCGTCCGCTTGGTGGTCTCCTGTTTGAATTTGGGGTTGGCCGAATACGACGCGTTTTCGATTATCGAGGTTTTACCGCACCCTGCCGAACCGATGAATGCGATGGTAAATTTAGGTCGATTTTTTGACTTCCTCGCAAGAGGAGGAGCGATATGTTCGATTCCCCGCCCGGGCGATACGCTCGGCGACTTGCGCAAGACCTGGGCAATTCTAGCGAACCGACCGCGCGAGCCCGAACCACTCCCTGACCCAGATCCCCCACCCGACTCAGACACGGATCGTTGGCGGGATTTTTCGTTGGAGGGCGGAGCCGGAGGTTTGAGGCGAGGGTTGAGCGCGGCGGTGGACGAAAGGCTGGTGGTACTACTGATACTCGCGGATGAGGGGGTAGGGGGTAGCGTTTGGGTTGGCGTGGGGGTTTGTAGAGCGCGGTTGTCTTGCACGGGAGAATAGAGAACTGGACTAGAAGCGAGGCGAGGAGCAGACAGAGTGCGAGGCTGACCGCCGAGTAAGGCGTGAGCCGGGATCGGCGGGACGGGAGGAATGTCGCCGGTGAACAAGTGATTTGGGCAGGATCGGCTGGAGGAACGTGACCGAGAGACAGTCGGCGCTGGGAACGCGGGCATAGTTGCGGTGGTATTTATGTAGGCCGAAATATCGATGTCTTCACTGTCAGATATATAATCGGGTACGGTTCCGTAGCGGAATTCGTCGTCGGTGGTGTCGCTGAGTTGAGGGTAACATGGTTGATGGGGCGAGGTGCCGCTCGTGGGCTCACTATCACTCGTTGCGGAGAGGTATGCATCGCTATCGTAGATATGGTCTAGGTTGTCGTCTGCGCGCCCCTTGCCTTTTTCCTGAGCAGTCAACCTGGGCATGTCCTCTGTGGGTATGCATGCACCGGGAGCATTGACAAGCTCCGCAAGCGTTTTCGTTTCGACATTTTCGGTGTATATGGGGCCCTGAGAATGGATGAGTTGGGCCGCCTAGCTAAGATTGAGCAAGTACGTACGTTAGGTTGACTAATATACACGTGGTCACCGCAAAATGCGTTGAGCAACGTGTTGATGTCGGCACCGCCATCGTTCCCGCTCACTCGCACACCAGGTAGTGTTAGTGAACTAAGTGAGTGAAGGGGGTTATGAAGGGAGGCGAGGGTGGGTATGCTGGAACTGGGAGCGCTGTGCACACTCGGACTGTCCGACTGGGTACGAATTAAGGGCGGTGGGGTTGGACGCATAGTGAGGCGGTCCGCTGAAATGGATCGTCTGAGGTTTGAGGCGTTCAAGAAGGGTATAGAGGGTATCGTATTTGGAGGGTTAGTATTCAAAGGGCTCGAGTTGAGCGAGGACGCCGCGGTGTGGTATGTTAAGAACGATTTAAAGGCCCCAAGGGAAGACTGCGCATTCGAGGAGCTGTCTTCCGGTTCGGTGTCGTTGCCGGAGTCATAGTCGATAGCGTCCAAGTCGGTAATGGCGGGAGTGCTTCCCGGAACGGATAGGTCTCCGGGATAGGCGCGCGAGACGGGTGAGGGCGTGTGAATACGGATCATTGACGGCTCCGTAGTGCCTTTAGAAGTCTGCGCAACCGATTCGGTCAGTTAATTAGATATATTGCGGACGAAATGTGTACATACTTTGCTGTCGTTAGTAGTCATCCCAACATCCATCATTCGTAACACAGTGCACAGAAAAATTCCGAAAGACCTGTTTATGATTCAGAATATTATTCAGTATAGCACTGACCGTGAAAAATGGTACTTACAGATAGCTCACAGCCAAAAACGCATTCTTTCGTCCCCCAGATGAGTGTTGTTGTCGAATAAGACACAGTCACGTGTCTGACTCTCGACCCACGCATGCAAGGGCCTTACGTCGGGCGTTCGATTCCTTCATCATCCGGCCCTGAAATAAACAATGGGGTCGTTTAATAATACAATTTGGTTTAACGAAGACTGTGTTTATTTCATCATAGTTCATTACATATAGCTAGGCCTACAGTGCATCCAGCTGCGATGCCATAAGTTGTCGAAATCTCGAGTCCGGATTTGCGACCTGAAAGATGTGTTTCAGTTTTACGTCCAAATCTCGACAAATGTCACTTACGAGAGCTTGATAAGCACCTTCCTCAGTTACCTTGCCGTCTACAAAAATGATTCAGTCCACAGGTTTGAACAAAACGAGTGAGCTGTATACCTTCTAGTACCACGATTCGGCCCGCTCTTGATATTGTAGAGAGGCTGCGAATCAGCAATACGGTTCAGTCAGTGAAGATGCAGTACAGAGCGCATACATACCGATGAGCAACAATCAATGTCGATGTTTCATGAGACTGAAGGATTCGCTCGATCGCCTCGTTGACGCGCAGTTCGCTCAAGGCGTCCAGCGCGGATGTGGCCTGGGTGGTGCAAACCTCATCAAGTACACGCGTAAGGAGTTTATCTCAGACTGACCTCGTCGAGACAGAGTAACACCGGCTTCTTCAAAAGCGCTCGAGCGATAGCGACACCTGAGGGGATAAATTCAGTCTCCGTTCGGCAAGGAGAGGCTGAAAGGGAATACGTTGTCTTTGTCCACCACTCAAGCTATCGCGACCGACTATAGATGATGTTATTAGATCGTGAAATGGGTCTCTGTATTCGTACGTACTTTGAGTTTCGAACTTGTCCGGCATGCTCCAGACGAAATCGCAGTTTGCGAGTCGAGCTGCTTCCTCAATGTCAGACTGAGTAGCGGATGGATGGCCATATGCTATGTTTTCGCCAATTGTGCCCGTGAATAATACAGGATCCTGGTGATTTGTGAGACCTTGCACGGAATTACGCGGGTTTACTCACTTGTGGGACAATTCCAATGGCTGAGCGCCAGCTGTCGAGAGAAAAGTCCTGGATGTCTGGAGCAGGACTATTCATGGGGTAAAACTAGCAGGGTTGATGAAAACATACCTCGTCCGTTCACTGTAATCCTTCCAGAGTCGGGGTCGTAGAACCGGAATAATAAACTTTGAATACTGCTCTTCCCGCTCCCGCTCTTTCCACTAGCAGATGAAATAATTCTAAGTGTGGATTCAGGCGGGCTAGATAAAGATACTTACACAATCGCGACACTATCTCCCTTTCCTTTGATCGTCATCGAAAACCCGCGCAGAATCTCGGCACCAGGTCGACTAGGATAGGCGAATGAGATATCCTCGAATTTAATGTTGCCGTAATCCTTTCGGACGTCGAAGGGTGCCGAGGTGGGACTCTGAATTACAGGTTCGCGTTGGAGAAGGTTGAAAACGCGCTCAGATGCGCCAAGACCTTTCATTAGAGACGACTGCCGGTTGCTAGTAAGAACCGTGAGACGCAATCCCACTCTACACTTACGAAGAACGAGCTATGATAGGAAACTTAGCGAGATAGAAGAGAAACTCGGAAAGGAACTCACGAAAGCATGCTTAAACTCCCACCGACATACGCCGTGTACATTAGCAAACTGGTCAAATCGCCCACGGATATATGTCCATGGGAGACCAGGCTGCCGCCTAAAAACTTGTGAATGCAAGGTTGTGAAACTCACAAGCAAGATATTACCATATCCCAACAATCCCAGAACGATCACATTCCCCGCCCACCCGGTCGTCCCGAAAAATGCAGCCGAAGCACGGGCTTCTTTGATCGCGAGGGATTGGACGACGTCAACTTTGGACGCGAATCGTGATTGTTCGTGAGGAGAGGCAGTAAATGCTTGAACCGTGCGGATCGCAGAGAGAGCTTCGTTGGCGACCTGGAGAAAAGGTAAGCGAATGTTTGCGACAAAAAACCATACGAACCTTGGACATGTCTCCAAGACCTTCCTGTGTCCGATTACTCAATCTCTTGAGATAGCGACCATATGCGAACTACACACATTATAAGAAGCCATCAAAGTCCGTTCAAACCAAGGGATCTTACAGCGCCAAGTGAAACGGGCGGGACAATCGCTAACATGAGGGCGGTGAGAGTAGGGGAGATGTAGAACATGAGGCTCACTACATCGTCAGATGGTATACGCAAGTATATTTATCAGACAAACTTACGACCAATAGAAGCGGTAACTACAGCTCTGTGTGACAGATCGGTAAATTGTTTCCAAGCAGGTAATGTACGTTACCTTACGCCATCGCTCAAGTTACCAGTAAGCCTTCATGGTGGGCATGAGCAAATGAATAAAAGTTCGAAGTGGGAGCTTACGAATCACCAACAATATATGCATCCGCGTTCAACCTTGATACCACATCGCCTGGTCCAGCTGTTCTTTCGAGGTACTCGATGTCTTGACGCAGGGCCGAGGTGTAAGTTGCTTTTCTAAGTCGAGCGATGATCCGGGCCGCGGCGGAGCGCATCAGGATAACACGACCAGCGTTAGCGGCAGCACCAACAGTAAAGATGGCCAAAATAGTAACTGCGGCAGTTGCCGGCGTGATGGACTCGGGGATTATGTCCTGGAGAATATATCAGACAGATTCAACGTCATAACAATAGGTAGACGCACTGGACGAATACCGTTAGAGAAGAAATCTATCAGTTTACCGAAGGTGAGGGGAACAGACATCGTCACGGATGACGAAATTAAAAGCTTGACAAAGTCAGCGTTCGAAAGGAGTAAACTTGACTCTAAGTAGCAGACCTACTCACAAGTCCAAACGCAGCAAGCAGTGTTTTCTTCTCGGGCTTGGCCAGGGAAAATAATTGACGTATGTTTGCCGTTTGGTTGCCGGAATCAGGTTGTAGAGAGGCAGGCAAAAGTTTCGTAAGAGCTGTTGACACAGAACGGTGAGGTGCACTGGAAGAAGCGTGCCGAGAAGCAGCCGGTGGGTGCAACCGAGGGAGTGTCGATACTGGCCAAGCTCGCGATCCTCGTAACACATCGGTCGAGTGTGGAAACTTCAAGAGTCCGAGAGGAGGTATAGCCACGGGACGAGTACCAAGCCCAACTCGAACTAAACACGAGGACCTCCGAAACGCCGAGCTAAAGGTTTGGCGAAAGCCGAAGGTTAACCCAGCAGCCATCTTGAACGTCACGATCGACGCTGACAGCAACAATCGCCTGGCGCTTGGAAAAGCTCCATGACCATTAACTCTATTTGCAATGCGTGAGCGCTACCCACACTGCAAAGTGGAGGGTCGCAGACTGGTCCGCTTACAGGCACAGACCCTGAATGTAAGCGCCGTGCTGACTGCGACCATCGCCCACCCTGGTACTCGACCTGCTCGTCACCACAGACCAAGATGGGCCAGTCGGCGCTCCACAGACGAGAACCTACCATAATCCAAGTCTGCGCCATGAAAAGACCGACGCTGGATTGTACCAGTCGGCACGGGTGAGTATCACGCAAGCCGATGCGGCCCGTATGCCGAGTGCGTTAGCGGGTAAGGCGGTAAGTACCTTCATCCTCCCCTCGGCGTCAAGGTCTTACACCTTTATTATCCTCTAGGCAATAGGAGCGGGTCCTTGCGATCCTCGACATACGAAAGAGGGCCATTGGAGAATCGTCTCTAAGCGTGTCCGGAGGAACTGTGAGCGTGAGCTCAACTTGGCCCAGCAGATCCAAGGTGCCGAGGCCCGGGGACAGCCTCGCTACGTTTTCAAACACACACACTCCCTCGGCAAACCCTCCTCGACATTCCAAGGTCGTAAAACCGCCCCCTGTTGCTCTTTCCGCCGCACCAGCTGCGTCTGACTATTCGCTGGGGGCTATTGACGATGAGAACGATACAACCATGCCTACTTGGGGTGAACCTTCCGGCGATTTACGCGCTGGGTACGAAGAAGGAAGCGGTCGCGCCGATTTCTCTCAGCGTGATGGTGGCGACGGCGAGAACGACCCGCCAATCGATACCTATGAAGTCGATTCTGAAGTAGGCAGTACAAGACCGTCGACACTGGATACAGGAAGGGAAGATGGGCTTTTCGAGCCCAGCGATACGGAGCCGGGCTATGCCTCAAGCTCGGTACTCGGCGATGAGACTGATACGGAGCGATACGCTTACCTCGACGACCTGGAGACGATTTCCCTTGCGAGCTCCCCACTTCCTCCGCCTCCCGAAGCAATGGATCTAGGCAATGATTTCGATGTGCCAGCGGACCAGGTACGTGCTCCGGCTTGGCTACGCTGGGTCATCGTTTACCACTAGATGCAGCCTCCCACCCCTCGCAGTCCACGCTCTTCCGAGGCTCACACCCCGAAACCGGACGCCTCTGGAACCCAGGCCGACAGCAACTCGCAGCCAGGGTCTCCAAACGCCCCCGAATCGACGGATGAAAGCCAAAGAATGCCTGACGCGCTCCGTGTGTTCCGGGAACTACTCTTGAAGCACGCGGACAATAGCAACCTCACAGTGAAGACCGCCGAATCCTTCCTCAAAACAGTCAATATGTGCCTCAACCAGGATATGCTACGCTGTGGTCCAGACAAAGACCCTGGTAAGTTTACTGTTCTCAGCCGTGCGCATATATAAGTCTTAATGTAGATTTATAACACACCGGTTACCTCTCACACTAGGCAAGCTACGGGGGATTGCCGATGAGGAAGCCAAGATCGGCAGTTCGATTGCTTGAACATACGCTGTTTGCCCGAACTTGAAGTGTTCAACCCTTCGGAAACTCTCGACAATGAGCCCCCTTTGAGCACACAAATGCCCTAAATATGGCGAGCTGCTCACACGTCGAAAGATCATTCGGCGCCGTGGTGCGCATAAAACACTTTACCATCACTTGCCTATCCGGCAGTACTCTACCTACTCCATTGCAAAACAACTCTTGGATATTCTAGAGCGCCCCGGTATGAGGAAGGCGATGCGGGAGTACCGTGAGCATCTCCGACGAAGCGACAAGCCCCCGGGAGACAGGGAAGACATCCAGGACGGGGACATCTGAGAGTATCTCGAGAAGGACGGCGTGAAGTTTTTTGACGATCCCAATAACATAGGATTGATATTGAACTGCGACTGGTAAGTCTGATGTCCAGCTACTGAGCCAATTGACCCCACCCAACCCTGCCCGGTCGCAGGTTCAACCCTAGCTCACAACAAGGTGCCGCCACTTACTCGGTTGGCCCTATCACGCTCTGTATCACCAACCTGCCACCTCACCTGCGGTACGTCTCACTGTCTAAGCATGTACCCAGTCATCTAATTTGTGGCACAGTAACCGTCCGGAGAATAAAATCCTAATCGGGGTAACACCGGGTCCACATGAACCCGACGTTCATACGATACAAAACTGCTTGAAATCAATGGTAGATGAATTACTCGAACTTTCGGAGGACGGGATGACAATCAAGGATGAAAGTAAGTACTACGGCATGCTTTTGGCTCAAGCTGACTTACCCTTTCTTTTGCAAGACGGCGTTCCACAGCACAGCTTTGCCGCTTTGATTGCAGCTGTATGCGACACGCCGGCGGCACGTAGGGTCGGAGGGTTTACTGCCCCTAATGGTATTTACCCGTGTACGACGTGCTGGTGCTCTCGCAAAGAGCTACACGAATTTAACAAGCGTGAGTCCGTTCTGATACTTCTAGTTATGGCCGAGGCTTATATAGCGTCTACAGTCTTCCCAAGACGCTCGCGAGCAGAACAAAAAGAGGCCGCCAAGGCGTACCACAAGCTCAAAAATGAGAACCAACGAAAGAACTTCCTCACTAGGAAGCACGAGCCCGGTAAACCCGGTGGCTATCGCCCGAGCACACTTCTTCGCCCACCGATTCGGGAGCCTGAAATAATGGTGACCGTCAATCTAATGCACATTTTATTCCTAGGTACGTACAAGCAACACTGGCCAGTTCGTGGTGCTCAAGCTCAACCCAGAGGCTTGGTAGACTGGCAGTTCAAACTTTGGGTGGATATGCACCACCTGGAAGAAGGCTCATCCGAGCTTGACGAGCTTCAGAAAATGGTAAAGTCGGTAAGTACAATCTTTCTAAATTCTCAAAATTTGTCTAATATCTCCATAAGACCTGTCGCCCAAGACATTGCGGGTGCCCTCCTGGGCGCTTGGGTACTAGTGCAGCCGGGACTCTACATGCCGACCCACTCCGAAGCATGATGTCAATCGATCTACCGCTTGCAGTAAGTACCGTATACTATATGACTGCGTCTGGCTGACCTTGCCAGATCCCTGTTATCTGGGGAAAGGTTGACATCCAGAGTATGGAACAACAAACGTGCGATGAGTGGTCACGACGGAAGGCAGCTGAAGAAAAGAAAAAAGCTAAGGCAAAGAAAGGAGACAAAGTGACGCGAGCTGCTGAAAAAGCCAGACAAAAGGCAGAGGAGGCCGCCGAGGCAGCTGCCAAAGCTGCGGCAGCAGCGGCTGGAGCCACCAATCCCAAGAAGAGGCGTCGACAAAACCGTGCAGGAAAGTCAACAGCAAGCACCAGTAAACAACAAGACGACAAATCGAGCGACGATGAATCAGGTACCGCAGAAGCACGCGCACTTGCAGATGCGGAAAATCCATTGGAACGCGATGCGCAGGAGCGTGGGTTTTTCTATGGCAGAAGCATGATGACGAGTCATCGCCACTGCCATAAAGCACCTATGCGCTTGGACTGTCAGTGACGACGACATTGCAAAGGGACATGACGCGCTCATAAAGTACTTGAACATGGCTGCCAAGGTGTGTCATGTGATCTGGTGGCTTTACGTTTAACTCAATACAGCGCATATATGCGCTCAAATGATTGTGTAGCTACGAGGCATCAACCGCATCAACCCTAACCACCATTTTGCGAGTCATATCACAGACCAACTGCACAAATTTAGACCAATGCATGGCTTTTAGGACTAGTCTGGTGAACGCGTCAACTTCATGATGAAAAACAACAACAACAACCAGCGCAGTGACGGTGAGCCTGAAAAAACATTTGCCACTGGCTTTCAACAACAATGGAATACTGGCACACGAGTAAGTCTGCACTTTGGTAGCCTGCACAATCATTCACAGTTCCAAACCAAACAGTTGTCTCAGATTGCTGCTGACCCTGGCAATCCACTTGCCGGTTGGGCGCAATACATTCTTAACATTGATTGCTCACACATACAACAAAGTACTGCTGATGCAGAGACTGCTGATGTACAAGGTATAGTAGTGTTGGTGTTGACTCAACCTTGTTGTGTTACTAACCAACCAGTTGTAGATTGAGACAACACTAAACCTGTGCAAAAACGCAGCAAAATAATTCAGCTTGAAGAGTCGCAGCACAAGGCTCTTGCCAAAGTGCTCGGACGCATAGAACCTGACCTACAGTTCCATAGCTATGCCTGGCAAGACAACAACGCACCACTGTCAAACAGCAATGTGCGTCTGATACGGGACATACTCCACAATGGGCGGATTTTCAGCGTGACAGCAATGGGCAATTCAATTGTGAGGGTGTGGGTATTTGAGTCTGAGGCTGAATCTGACAGACCGGCTGACTGTGTTGGTGAAATTAATCACCATTGGGAGCACACATAGCTTACCCAATCTTGTTATGGATTATGGAAAGACTGTCCTCAAGGACCTTAAGGAAGTATTCCCACAAGTCTCCACAGAGTTCAGACAGATAGAGTTACTTTATAGTAATCTCAGCAAGACTATAGCTGCTATGTTACAGTATAT
>WSTH01000207.1:0-33008 GCA_019616345.1 Ceratobasidium sp. 395 | reverse complement strand
CCGAGGGGACGGAGTAGGCGTGCCAAGGATTTGAGGAGGACGTATTCTAGCTTTTGAGGTGGGGCTATTTCTGGCCCCGAGTGGTCCTTCGGCCGTGTTAGGAGAGGTCATGCGCCTCGGTTTGGGTTTTTAAGTTGGGAGAAGGGAGGTGAAAAGGAGGATAGCCACGAGTCCTTTTTTGGGTTTCATGCAACGCTATGACTTACGGCAACCATGATTCGGGAATATCAAGAACAAGCACAAGACCAAAGAGGGGGGAGCGCCTTGTACATCATACTTCCGACGTATGGTGGGCATCACGCTCCCTTTCTTAACGCCAACTCATCTTTCGTTTTTTTTTATCTATTGCACGAATTTGTATTTCTATTTGTCCCTTTCGTCCTGGCATTCGTTTTTTTGGTTTTGATCAGTTATATACAAGAGAGATGTTGTTCATACCATACTCGCATGTTGATTGATGTGTTGTTCCCTTTTTGTTGTTGTTGATGTTGTAGAGGGTGTTTTTTGTACGAAGATGTAGGTTGTTGTAAAATAAGAGATGTTGAACAAGTGATCGGATTTGTGGGGAGGCTTTTTTGTGCTCCTTTGTTAGATTGTGTTGGGATAGTTTGCTTCGAGATGCTCGCCACACATTTTTTGTAATATTCGTTCATCTCCGCAAAACTACCACCAGCGGTGGTATGGCCCATTAGGATAGAAATAGTACTCACTTTACTTCCGTGCTAAGTCATTATATAAACTGGGTAGTGGTCTGGTTAACTCATTGGGCCCCTATGTGTCTTAGCTCCTCTTACAGTCAAGCTCGTTCATTTGCACGGTGGCGCGTACAATTCAAATTCTAAGCGAGAGGCTTTCGCCAAACACACACAACCTGTGTTTCTGGGTCAATATAATTAAGAACAAAATGTGTACAGACAATTGAGACTTGTCATCAGACAAGACGCCCTTAGGATACATCGCTTGAGCAACCCGTACGATACTGAGATCCGTCTCAGTGGGGGAGTCAATGTCAAGCGGGTTGGCTGCACGCCGAGTGGCGGGCTGAGTCAGTACCATAAGCTCACGCTTCCGCGGGGTTTGTGCAAATGAGCAAGGTGCAAATTAACGTGTTCGACTGTATGATACAAATGTCCCGATAAGCAGATACCATATCGGGCATGAAGCTGACAGATAAGCCGATTGTGACATAAAGGGTCTGTCCTTCTAAAGCTGAATCTTATCATTTACCGCCGGACTTAGAAGATCGACGGTTTATCAGGAACAGACACGTTTTGTATATCAACACAAATAAAAGCTGAGGGTGGTCCTGTAGCTTTGAGGTTGGAGAACTCGTGATACTCATGCCAGTGTAAACCAGAGCAGCCCTGCGGACAGGATGAGCCGTCGCACGAGTGCGATGCGCAGGTAATTCCAGGCTGTATGCATTACTTGTGGGCCATCGGGCAATTTCCAAAATTCAAGGGACAAGTATCTTAGTGTGCTTTTTGAGGCATTTATTGCGAATCCGCACATCACATGGTATCTTGACAGTTGATCGCGTTGTTTCTTCATCGAAAGCTGCCCAAATTCAGTTTTAGCGCGACGCGACCGCGTCACGGACAAGATATAACCTGGACACCACCGTTGTCTGGTTGTTCCTTCGACGATCTACCACCCCCGCCTCCTATTCCGCCTTACTCGGCGATCACATCGACTCTACTACGCCACTCTTACGCGCCTCGACACGTCTAGCTATGCGATTTACGTTTACTTCTCTCGCTGCTCTCGCTACGGCCACTGTTGCTCTCGCACAATCTGCGATCCATACTGGGCCGTCTATCAACCCTGACCTTAACGTCACCAAAAACTTTCCGGGATGGGATGCTGTCCCAGCCTCAACGCCATCCCAGTCGGCTACTCCCAACGTGAGGAGATATACGGCAGACCTTCCGTCGCCTGAATCTCGAGCTCGACAGCGTCCTCACCGTCGACGCGCTGCACCACATCGGTTTGGTATGTACTTGATGGGCCTGCTTTGCATGGATATTGAACCCTGGCCTATTATGGTTGTGACAGGTACGCGCGTCCGAGGTGCTCCACAAGCCGTGCTCGCACCTCCACCTCGCATCACGTAGGTTACCCCGTTTTATGTCTCATCCAACGTACAACCTGACCCCGGTGAGCAGACAAAAATGCAACATCTGGGTCGAGAGTGATACCCAGTATTATGGATATCTTTCTCCTACCTTCAACCGGTTTGGAGAATATGGCGTCTTCCAGCCAACCCAGAATGGGTCCCTCGAGGTTTCCATTAGCTACCGACCTGACACGCCTGGTAGAATCGAGTTTTTAGCTACCAATGGTCCTGTTGCCTCGTACCCATACATCGGCGGTAGTAAGTATTCTAGTCACTCCTATGTGGTTTAGTTCCTGAGGTGGGTCAGTTACCGGATTCTCGTCAAAGGGCGGCGACATAGGCCCTGGTAGTCCCAAGTAGGTCGAGTTTGCTGAGGCTTATATCTCTTTACTCACCTCCTTTATAGTTATGCATACCTTGGTGGTACCGCCCAGACCCCACCTGGCTCTCCCCCGGTAAGCGCAGACAACTCGTTTAGCATAGTGACCAGCATTCCGCAAGATTATGAGAGTACGATCTGGAGTTTCGACCCAGAGACCATGGCCATCAATGTTCAATGGATCAACACTGACAAAAGCGCGCCGGCTACCTATATCGTCTATGCTAATGACAATAACCGTGAGTATTGCTTCATGTATGCGTGTCAGAAAGGCACCTAACTCGTCGTCGCGGCCCCTAGAGGCCTTGTTGATCACGGGTGATGTGGACGAATTTCAATATGCCTATGATGCCCCCTATCCGGAAGTTGTAAGTCCGTCCTAATACAGCGCTGACTAACAGTAACCACCTTGGTTTGTCGTTTAGATGCTTAGCTGCGTGCCTCCATCAACGGCTCCTCTCCGTCGATGATTGTCATCCTCATGTCTTTCCTATTAGTTCTGGTAATCCCCAACTGTTTTCAGCCGCACTGTCACCCTTTGATATCTCCAAACTGCATTCTTGTGTGTTTGATGACCCGAGACCGTTGTATTAGACCGTCGATAGACGATTGTTACCTTGTTCCTTGTACTGTTCCGCCTCCCCAGCCTGTACAATGGACTTGTAAATATAGCTCACACGTATGAACCACTCTAACTAAGGCACATTTACTGTAGTCACCTTGGCACCCTGTGTTTGAAGGTCCGTTGAATCAGCTTGGGCTCCTCTGGATTTGTTACTGGTAGTGTTGGCGGTGAGCCTGAAGGCCTTGCTCGGAGCTGGTGTTTTTGAGGGCGCTTCTGGACCCCAACGAGGGTGGTTAGATAATCAGTGAGGCCACCTTGGGCTGGTTGAACACTGGGTGAGTACAAATGAGACCTGAGCTAATACATCTGGAGTACATAAAATCTCGAGGGTTATATGACTCACGGAAATCCTAAGTTAATAGCCAACTACGAGCGCATTCTATGATTTTCGAGGGCGAGGATCCTCGTCTGCAATTGCCGCTAATACTAGTTGCTGGCAGGCCCAGTCTACGGTGCTTGTCTTTCTTAACACAAATCATGCTGCGATACGTTTATATATACTAGCGTGAGCACGCCAGTGCCTGCACTTTGTGCTACGAGCGCAGTCCTGCGCAGGACGCGGGTTTCAACTGCTTTGTGCTTAGTTCAGCGACAAAGGGGCCAGTGTTATCATAAGTGCGGCTCTCGGATCGTGGAATCGACCGCTAAGCTCAGTCTTCTCGTCGCGGATGGATGTTCGTGTTGGTCCGTTGTGTGCCTCATCAGACCTACTGCGGTGGGAACGATTAACCCCCTTTATCAAGCACTGATTTTGCGCTGGTGAAACACTTCGTCGTTTTGATCTGTAAAGTTGTTTTTCGTCGCTAACAAACGTAAATTGTTTGCGCTGGCAATCGCCTGTAAACACATTATACTAGAGTTTATGAATGAAGTGAGCATGTATAGTGAATCTTAATCATCAAACGTACCGAAATATTGGAAAAATAGAATCATGGTGTATAGCAACGCTGCCACTCTGTTCCAAGCTTGGCACCACCAAAATCAAGCTCCAAGGTACCATGTCTGGAGATTAGGATAGTGTTGTGCGGGTATAATAAGGATGAAAGAAGATTGGAAGGAACCCAGATTAGTGGCTCCGAACGTTCGTTTATTATCCACCCGTCCTCGCCAAGCGTCCAGCTGTCCCAACCCAAAGAAGAGTTGCACACTACAAGGAGAATGAGGCTAGAGTGAGAGGTTGAAGGAGATGAACTGACCATTACAAGCGCAGGGCTCGATGAACCGTGGTCGGGATCCCGAATCATTCCAAGCGCTGACCATCTGGTGAGTCTGTGTATGCCAAATATGTATACCGTCATCGCAGCTAGAAACGACACGTGTACCATCGGGAGAGAATGCAACTGAGTAGATGGAATCACTAGAGCAAATGAATTGCGACCCAGCCATCTGACCAGTGTGTGCATCCCAGAGACGTATGACCCCGTCTTCGGAGCTAGAGACAATGTATGCGCCATCAGAAGAGTACGAGACCGACCAAACCGAGTCGGTATGACCTTCAAGCGGATACCCAACTATCTGGCCGTTATGCGCATCCCAGATGCGCACAGTCCGATCCCCAGACCCAGATATGATGTAGGCACCGACGGGACAATACGAGACCGAGAGAACCGCACCGGTGTGACCTCTGAACGGCTCTCCGATCTGCTTTCTGGCACGTACATCCCAAACGCGCAGAGTCTGGTCCTCAGAGCCAGAGACAACGTAGGTGCCGTCGGGGGAGAATGAGACCGACCGTATGCCAGAAGTGTGACCTCGAAGCGGCGGCTCTACTATTTTACCCGCGTGTGTATCCCAAATGCATATAGTAGAGTCTGAATAAGAGCCAGATACTGTGTAAACGCCGTCTGGTGAGCATGCAAAAGAACTCAGCCGACTGGCATGATCTCCGAGTGGTGGTCCTATTGGCTGACCGCTTTGTACGTCCCAGACACGTATGGTACCATCGGCGGAGCTGGAGGCAACACGCAGGCTATCGGAAAGATACGTAACTGACTCAACCCAATCAGTATGACCTTTTAGTGGTTGTCTTGCCATCTTGCCTGTCCGTGCGTCCCAGATCCGTATAGTCTTGTCCTCAGAACCGGACGCAAGGTATGTACCATCTGGAGAGCACGCAACAGAGAGGACCGGGTCCGTATGACCTTCAGGTAGCCGCCAGACCGCGGGACTCGTGGTTTCGTCCCATATCCCACTGACGTCGTCATTAGAGCCAAAAATAGGCCGCGGGTTAGGGGGTATGGGTGTAGTCACTTCAGCATCGTAGACATGGTCGGGTGGTGCTTGTACGGCCACCTCGTGGTTGTTTGCTTCCCGAACATGTATAGTTCGATCAGGAGAGCAAGAGATAATGTATGCACCATCCGGAGAAAAGGAAACTGAGAGGACCTCGTCATCATGGTTGTTGAGTCGGTCAATCATTCGATGACTGTGGGCGTCCCAGATGCAAACGGTGTTGTCCGATGATCCAGAAATAATATGTGCGCCGCTAGGAGAGTATCGAACTGAGTTGATAGCACTAGTGTGTCCCTCAAGTAGTTGCCCGATTGTTTGCCCAGTACGTGCGTTCCATATGTATATGCTTGCATCAACCGAGCCAGAGATAACATAGGCCCCGTTAGGGGAATATGCAACTGATTGGACTCCATCCGAGTGACCTTTCAGTGCATCTCCTACCATAGTGCCTGCTATTACTTCCCAGATGCGGATGGTAGTGTCCAACGAGCCAGAGGCAATATATGCACCATCAGGAGAATATGAGACAGACTCAACAGAGTCTGTATGGCCTTCGAGCGGGTGTCCAACTAACTGACCGGTATGCCTGTTCCATATGCGTATGGTCTTGTCCTCTGAGCCAGAAGCGAGGTGGATGCCGTCAGGAGAACACGTGACCCAGAGAACAGAACCCGTGTGACCTCTAAGCGGTTCTCCCATTATTTCGTGAGTTTGTGCATCCCAGATACGGATGGTTCTGTCGTGACCACCGGAGATGATTTGTGCACTGTCAGGGCTGTATACAACCGAAAACGCAAAAAGAATATGACCGTTCAGTGGTTCTCCTACAGTCTGACCAGTACGAGCGTCCCAGATCCAGATTGAGCCGTCATAATGACTAGAAGCAATGTGCACCCCATCATTCGAGTACGCAATACACGTTACTTCTGAGTGAGCATATATTGTTACCGGAGCTAGCTCTTGCCTCGCTAGTGCCGTCCCAGTCACCCTCACGAGCCCAGACGTCTTCGGAAGGTAGCACCTCGAAACCGGCCTCGATTGAGGCCAGAATGATAATGCGGAGATATAGATGTGGGGTGTACTACGCAGAAGGTAGCTTGACGACGCTACTGACGCAAACCTATATGCGTCTAATGCTAGCGGATACACGCCTTTGAAGTTGACTTCCGCCTGCTTCTTGTTGAGACACATGGTTTTGATCAAAGCTATCTCTAAGCTACTCACTTTGCACCATATCTGGATTTTATGCAACATCACTACCCCTTCGTGCATCCGGTTTTTCAGGTTTAGCACTTCCATCCACAGTAAGAGTCGCACAGATAACAACTCATGCAGCGCATCAGTAAGATAACTAGCTGCTTGTGCAAGCTCTAGGTGTGCGCCCCAGTATTGGCACGCATACATCAAGCCTTTTGATATCACCTTGCCTACCCTCTCCTCGATGTTAGGCACGTCCTTGTCAAACACATACGATGATTCAAGTTTACATATGTTGAACGGTGGGGTTGGAACCTTGATTGCGTCAAAACACAGTTGAGCCATCCGAGCGTGGTGTTGACGTGCGTCGCAGTGGAAGTCGCCAGAACGGTTGCGGTTGAGTATATAATTTGGGAACGATTCGTGTAGCATAGTGACGAGCCCGTCAGTATCCGACACGTTCAGCACCGAGAGCAGCGGGCCCAATGCGGCCTGGATCAGACCAGTGTCCCCAAGACCTAGTAGTTCCGCTATAGTGACTACAGAAAGCGGCTCTCGCGCACAAACAACGTGCCGTAGCACGTCTCTCCTCACTTCCATCTCCGATCTTTCCAACGAGTCATCGTTGAGTGCCGTATTTAAGATGGTAGTATATAACTTGTCGATATCTCTGTCGCTGCCGATCGTCGTGGTTGCGGATGCCTCCAGCACGGCATGGAGTCGGCTTGGACTCCATACAAATTTGTTGTGCCCGATATAACGAACCACGGTGGAGGCATAGATGAACAGAACGCCGGACCGCCTGGCTAGTTCTGTTATTTGGGCGTTTGATACCTTGTCGCGCGGCAGCATGTCTTCAAGGTAGGCGGTGATGTCCTGCTGTACGACTGAGCGATCGAGATCATGCAGACGAAGCTCGGATGGACGTCCCCTGTCCTCTCGGCTCCGCATGTGGTCTAGTATCTCTGGTTCCGGTCGACTTGTCACAAGAAAATTAACAGAAAGAGCCGGTGCACAAGAGAGCAACACAGCCAGTACTCGCTCTACCCCGCCCCTGTCGTCGCATTCGTCTAGTGCGTCGATCACGATGGTTACGTCAGCACCAAATGTATGCGCGACTCTCAGAAGGGGCGCAGCCACCAAGTATTCAAACTGGTCCTGCAACAGCTGGTTATGGATATCCCTGTGTTTCTCCAGCACCTCAGAGAGAGCATGTCGAAATGGAAGAGAGAACAATGAGAGCTGGTACGAGATGCTAGGTACAATCCTGTTCACATCGCGGCATTCTGGTAGTTGTCGAGAGCAGAAGAAGCTTGCACCAAGCTGATGGTTTCGCCGCAGGTGATCGCAAAAAGTGTACGCTATAGTAGTCTTGCCGGTACCAGCCATGCCGTTCAGCCAGTAGACCTTCTCACCGTTACGGTCGTGGGCCCAGTTCAGTAGCTGTTTGATCACATCCACACGAGTGTTTGGAGTACACCCAGTTCGGCGTAGGCTCTCTGAAGCGGCCGAACGGTACATGGCCATTGGAGCATTAGGAAGTCTATCGAGACGTAAATCCTGATGGGCGATACCTATTTCAGTTGATCTATTTCCCCGGCTACATCTTACGCACCGTCGTTTGTTCATCAATGCTCTTCCATATGCTCATGTTTACGTTTAGCTAGCCGTTGATTGTGTCAGCTTTGGCTGACAACTGTCAACAAACCTACCGTTAGTCTTCCCAGAAGTGTTTGTATATTTCGGTAACACTCCAGTATCTCATCTTCGTCTTCCGCAGCCCCTGCGTATCGCCCTAACTTATGTCTGCCCTCCTTTTCAATTGTAGTGTTTACTTCTCGTTCAATAGAGCTACGTATTCGGATTATTTTAGCGGCTCTCTGATCGCTAATGTAACTCACCTTGCGATGTTCTCAATGACAGGTGTCATAGTTGGAGGTGATGAGCCACCCAGGTAGTTAGACAGGTCCTTGAGTATGGCGTTTAATTCGGCTCTTAGCTTCTTGTACTCTTCTCCGATTTGGTTCTTATGCTATATTGACAATTATTGTTAGAATGTCTTATACCCATCTTGTTTATCACTCACTTCGAATATTTCGATACACTGGGAGAGCCCACCAATAGCGGACTTGAGAGGTCCGAATGCACCGGATCCAGCTTCCAATACACTGATAAGGCTCTTGAGTCCAGCCCAAGAAAGGTGCCCAGCACTTTGCTCTCCAACTGACGAGGGTCCGGACGAGGCGGGTATCGGTTGATTAGGGTCTTGAATAGCACTAGGGTGTTCTGGATCGGGAGAGATCAAACCAGGTGGTGCTTTCGTGGCCGAATTATCTATTTTGGGTGAGGTTGCGTCTTGTACGGTCGTGCCTGTAGCTGGAGACTGAGTAGGTACTGGTGTGGGTATTTGACTTTGAGTCCGGCTATGAGCCACGTCTTTCACGCGGCGCATGCTCTTCTTAAGCTCTTTAAGCATATTTAAGTAGCTATTAGTAGATATTTTGCAACGTATGATACGGTGTTGTAGATGACGAGTCGGGCCCAGGAACAGAGGGTGATTGGGATTAGGCGCCTGTGTTGTGTGGTACAGTGGCGCTGACATTACATAAACCTATCCACATCCACCCACGCGCACAACTACAACCCCCAGGCCATCAAGCATACGTGAAACAAGCAATGAAACTAGCTACGAGTCTAATAATGAGCCATACATCACCACTATGCGCCGTCTTTCTGCTCTCGTATTTGACGAAACACCATCGCGATGGTCGTGGAAAGTACAAGGATTATCTCTCTCTCCTAAGTGCTCAGCGGGGTTTCTCGACAGCGGAAATGTCTGCACGAAAATACACAAAGCTCATAGATACAGTGGCAATCGTGGGAGGGCCAGGTCAACGTGCGTGCGGATGTGTCAAAAGGCGGTTCGCCTAGGTTTAAGATGATACCAGTTCCTTTTCTTCTCTTTTTCTCTCGTCGCACCACCTCTGTGCACCTGATGTCGATACACAAGGCCTGGCCTTCATTCGACGATAAATAATCGATTATAAAAAAAAAAAAGATGATACCAACTATTGTTCCACGAGCACCATTCGCAACATCAAGGTCAGTCTAGACGTTCAGAGTAATCATCTCCTTCATTTCGACTGCTGGGGGAGCTTCATCCAGCAAGCTATTTCTTCCCTTTCGTCCTTAACATAGTAGAGGCGTATGACGAGAATGATGAAATCATTTATCCGAACGACTTTGAAGACGCACTCAGGGTGCGATTGTATGCGTCTTCACTACTTACTTTGGGGAAGGCACTCTTCACGGGAAACAAGTATCCAGGCCGTCGATCTGGCAGTTTTAAGCTAAATTTGTCAAGATGTAGATCTTGGAGCGTGCGCCTGCTGAGCCTGCGACCCACAGGCGGAAATTTGTACCTACGTTAGCCTTCTGCTCGAACGAGAAGCGTTGGGACGCTGGTTCCTCGGCTGCATCTGAATACTTCTCTCCCTCAATGTTTTTGTGTTGAACCCAAGTCATATTTCCTTCAGATAATAAGATTTTTTATCCGTTATATATATAGACTAGTACATATTTATCTTCCAGAATTTATTCCGCGTATAGATTGATAATTCGCTCGTCTCCACAACCATCTGTTTTATTTCCCCTTTCCAATCCACCTACTTCCCAGAGCACGCAACCATCTACACGATCCAGTTGGCAGCCTATTTTCATATGGATTAAGAGTGCCTCATACGATCTACGGATTAGGCCATCATATTGAATGTCACAGGTGAATATAACTCACGAAAGCCCATCTTCTCGACGGTCTGGCACTAACAAGATTGGTATTGAAGTCTGCGTCTTTGAGCACGATATATGCGTAGCATATTCGATTGCAATCTAACGAGCTTCAACAAAAGTTTGTTACATTTTAAGTTAGAGCCAAAAATCATGTACCTTTAGCCTCCTCGCGTACTGAATATGAATTAACAAATAGGCCGAGAGAAAGTTGGAAGGATATGATATTCACGCTGTGTAGCAACGCTGCCACTCTGTTCCAAGCCTGGCACCACCAAAGTCAAGCTTTAAGGTGCCATGCCTAGAAATCACGATGGAGTTGTGCGGGTGAACTACGGATGAACCAAGACTATGAGGAACCCAGATCAGCAGTTCGTCGCGTTCGTTCACTATCCATCCGTCCTCGCGATACTTCCAGGGGTCCCAATCGATAGAGGAAGTACACACTATGCAGGGAGATGAGTTACCAGATTAATGAATGCGAAGGGAAACGGACTGACCGCTACAAGGACAGGACTCCATGGTCTGGGACGAGGAAACTCTATTCAATTGCGTCCAATCACTTATAACCTGGCGAGTATACAGGTGCCAAACACGGATAGAGCCATCGTGATGGCCAGAAACGACACGTGTACCATCAGGAGAGAACGCAACTGAGTGTACTCTACCATTGACGCAACTCAGCGGTAGGACAGCCGCCTGACGAGTTGGTGCATCCCAGATTCGTATGGTCCCATCCGATGAGCCAGAAGCTATGTACGCGCCGTCAGGAGAGTACGAGACTGATAGGATCTCGCCAGTGTGTCCCAGAAGTGGCCATCCTACCATCTGACCAGTATGTGCATCCCAGATACACACAGTGCAGTCCGAAGAGCCGGATACGATGCGGGCACCGTCAGGAGAGTATACGGCTGCTATAACTGAGCCAAAATGACCTCTAAGTGGCCGCCCGACCATCTGCCCAGCGTGTACGTCCCAGATACGTAGAGTACGATCACCAGAACCGGAGACGATGTAGGCACTGTCAGGAGAGAATGAGACCGATCTAACCGAGTCACTATGACCCATAAACCGTCGCCCTACCTTCTCACTAGTGTGTAGATCCCAAACGCCTATGGTGTTGTCATCGGACCCAGATGCGAGGTAGGCGCCATCAGGAGAGTACGAGATAGACCGGATCCAGCCATTATGAAACTCAAGTCGTTGTCCTGTTGGTTTGCCGCTCTGTGAGTCCCAGACTTGTATAGTCTTGTCAGTAGAGCCAGAGGCAACGAAGGCGCCGTTAGGAGAGTATGAGATTGAGTTGGCCTGGCCTGTATGACCTTCGAGCTGTTGTCCCACCACCTTGCCTGTCCGTGCGTCCCAGATACGTACACTATTGTCATCGGAGCCAGATATGATGAAAGCACCGTCCGGAGAGTACGAGACGGACCGAATGGACTTGGTATGGCCTTCATTTGACTGCACAGCTATCTTGCCAGCGGACATATCCCATATACCACTAGTCTCGCCGGAGCCCGAGCCAAGTTGCGAACCGGTAGGTGAGTGAGTAACCGACTCAGAGCTGTGGGCGTGGCAAATATGTGGTTGTACAGTCTGATCGCCGCTCGTACTCCAGATGCGTACAGTTCGGTCAGAAGAGCAAGAGGAGATGTGTGCACCACCCGGTGAGTATGATACCGACCAAACCGAACCGGTATGGCCATCAAGTCGGCCAATCATTCGATGACTGCGAGCGTCCCAGATTCGAACAGAGTGGTCATGAGATCCAGATACAATATGTGTGCCGCTACGAGAGTACTGGACCGAGCTGATGCTGGTAGTGTGGCCCTCGAGTGGCTGCCCGACAGCTTCTCCGATCCGCCAGTTCCATATACGTATGGTCCTGTCGCGAGAGCCAGAAACAATGAACACATCGTCAGGGGAGTACGCGACCGAGTTGACAGACTCTGTATGACCTGTCAGCGCCTCTCCTACTATGCAGCGGGTTAGAACATCCCAGATAAGGATGGTACAATCCAATGAACCAGAGGCAATGTATGCACCATCGCGAGAATACGCAACAGAGTTGACACGGTCTGTGTGACCCTCGAGTGGGTGTCCTGCCATATGACCAGTATGTCTGGACCAGATGCGAATGGTTTCGTCCGCCGAGCCGGAAACGAAATGGAGACCGTCAGGAGAGCAAGCAATTGAAGAAATGTAGTGCGCGTGCCCCTTTAACGGGTTTCCTACCATCTTGTGAGTCTGAGTATCCAGTATATAGATCATGTTGTCGAGATCGCCAGATACGATATATGCACTGTTGGAGCAGTATGCAACCGAGGTGACACACCTGCCACCAATTTTGATTGGCCGACTTACGATCTGGCCAGTTAGAGCGTCCCAGATACATATAGACCCGTCACCATGACCAGAAGCGAGATGTCTGCCGTCATCTGAGTACGCAACACAGTACACTTCTGAGTGAGTAGATATCGTTACTGGGGTGAGCTCTTGTCTTGCCGTCGCCGTGCCTGTCATTTCCACGAGCCCAGATATCTTTGGAAGGTAGCACCTCGATACTGGTCTCGACTTGGGCCAGAACGCCAGTGCGGAAACATATATGTGAGGCGTGCTGCGCAAGATAGGGCTTGCCGACACCACTGCCGCAAACCTGTATGCATCCAGCGCTAGAAGCTGCAGGTCTTCGGAGCAGCGCTCAGCCTAGGCAGTGCCTTAGTAGTCTCATGAGTATATGCTTACGAAGAATGCTCACCTTACACCAGGTCTCGACCTTGAACAGCATACTCGCGCCTTCGTGCATTTGACGCTTCAGGCACAGTACTTCCGTCCATAGCAGCAGTCGCGTAGATAAGAAACTGTACAGCGCTGAGACAAGGTGCTCGGTTGTATTTGCCAGCTGTAGGTGTGCGCCCCAGTATCGACACGCATATACAAGCGCCTTTGATATCGCCTTGTCTACCTTCTCCTCGATGCCAGGCACGTCCTCATCCAAGACATATGACGACTCGAGCATACATATGTTGAACGCTGGGTCCGGCATGTTGACCAAGTCGAAGCACAGGTGAGTCATTCGTGCGTGATGTCGACGCCCATCGCAGCTGAAGTCACCAGAACGGATGTGGTCAAGTAGATAGTTTGGAAACGACTCGTGCAAGGTGGTAACCAACCCGTCTGTATTTGACACGTTCAAAACTGACAGTAGTGGACGAAGAACGACTTCAATATAATTAGCGTCGTCCACACCCAGTAGACCCGATATAGCGACGAGAGACAGCGGCTCCTGCGCACATACCACGTGACAGAGGATGTCTCGCATCTCTTCCCTCTCCGAGGCGTCCAGCGCTGGATCGTCGAACGCCGCCTTCAGTATGGCAGTATATAGCGCGTCGATGTCTTTATCACCGCCAGATGCCTCGAGCGCTACCTTCAGCCGCTGTGCACACCTCGAGAAGTGGTCGTACTCGATATAGCGAACGACAGTCGCAGCGTAGATGAACAGCACCCCAGACCGCTCAGCAAGCTTGGTTATCTGAGCGGTAGATACCTTGTTTCGAGGAAGCTTATGGCTGAGGTACGTGGTGATGTCTTGCTGCACAATGGTACGCTCAAGCTCGTGCAGATGCAGTTCTGATCGCTTGCCCTTGTCCGCTCGACTTCGCATCTGGCGTAGTATCATGGGCTCCGGTCGGCTAGTCACAAAGAACTTGACACATAGATCTGGCATATAAGCAAGCAGCACTTCTAGCATCCTCTCTGCCCCGTCCCTGTCGTCACACTCGTCCAGAGCGTCGATCACGATGACTATGTCGGCGACGAATGTATCCGCCACCTTCCGAAGCGGGACGGCCACCAGGTGCTCAAACTGATCACCTAACGGCTGGTTGTGTACGTCTCTGTATCGCTCGAGTACTCCGGATAAAGCAGATCGAAACGGAAGGGAGAACAGCGAGAGCTGGTACGAGATGCTAGGCACGATTCGGTTCACGTCGCGACACTCCGGTAGCTGTCGAGAGCAGAAGAAGCTAGCGCCAAGTTGGCGAGCACGCTGCAAACGATCGCATATGGTGTAGGCGATAGTAGTCTTACCAGTGCCAGCCATGCCATTCAGCCAGTAGACCTTCTCGCTTGTGCTATCGCAAGCCCAGTATAGTAGCTCCTCGATCACACCGACTCGAGTGTTTGGAGTACACCCGACTCGACGCAGACTGTCTGAAACCGTCGAGCGATACATGGCTGTTGGTGCGTTGGGAAGCCTCCCGAGACGTAGCTCCTATTGGATGGGCTTTTTTAGCAGGATCTATGTCCTAGCTATATGCTGCATACCGTTGTTTGTTCGTCTGTGTTCTTCCATATATGCATATCTGCGTTAAGCTGAACCCTTGTCGTTTCGGGAGTTTTCGCTTGGCATGCCTTTACTTACCGTCAGTCTTCCTAGCAGCGTTTGTATCCGCCGATAGCATGCCAGTATCTCGTCGGCGTCGTCCATAGCCTCTGCATATCGCTCTACTACGTTCCTCCGTTCCTTCTGCATGATGACTTTTACTTCTCGATCGATTGAGCTGTATCTATGTCAGTGCATCTGATGAGTGCCGTACCAATCTGACATACTTTGCAATGTTTTCGATGATCGGCGTCATGGTGGGAGGCGTCGAGCCACCTAAAAAGCCAGACAAACTACTGAACAGGATATCGAGTTCGGTCTTCAGCTCCGCATAGTCTTTGTGAGCCTTGACCTCATGCTGTACATTGAATATCGTTAGCTGGTGGATCTTGCCATCAGATCACACCAAACACGTACCTCGACAATCTCAACACACTTGAAGAGCCCACCGACAGCCGCCTTGAGAGGTCCAAATACATCTGCACTCCCTTCTAGCTCGCCAAGCAGAGCTTGAAGTCCCGTCCAAGCAGTTTCTATCGCACCTTGTTCCTTAGCTGGTGGGGCAGACTGCGTAAGCGTTTGGTCCGTGTTCTGGGTATCACGGACAGGTTCTCAGTCAGGAGAGGTCGCGTCGGGCGGGACACTACATGAGGGACACCTACATGAGCGGGAGATGGAAATGGGAGTGACTCGGGAGCCAACGAGGTTGCACCTTGGACTATCGAGTCCACATGTGGCGAGGGAGCGAGGGCTGGGGTAGGCGGACGACTACGAGACTGACTACGACTTTCATTCGTAAGGCGATATAATCCTTTTTTGAACTTATCAAGCATTTTTATGAGTGGAACGGGTTTTAGAATCTAGTGTTTAAGAAATTACAGAGCAATATTCGGTGTGCGGTAGATGATAGTGTGGTGGAGTTCTCTACACCGGCGTTCCGGGGCCAGCCGGTTTCCGGCTTGGGGGTAGCCGAGTTGGAGTACAGCACGTGCCCACGCTGTGTTCCGGCTGAAGTGCGCAAACCTGGTTTCCGGAGGGCATGCTGGCCACCTGGAATCCAGCTGGTTTAAATTTGAAATAAAACTCCAAACTCGCTTGCAAAAAATACGAACAAGGCTGAATCGAACGAACGACCTGGCGAGGTAGGGGCAATTCCAGAATAAGGATGAGACTGACCATTTCACTAACAGCGCTGGGAGTACAGTTAACTTTAGTGTATATACCCCAGCCATGCGTACGCTTATAGCGCCGTTCTTGAGCGATTTAAGACATCTAGCTTGCTCATTGCTACTTAAGCTACATAATTATGCGCTTTGGCTGAGTCTGGAGCTAAGTGCTGTGTGTACAGAGAGCGTTGAAGATTTGCGTGTCTTGTTTGATTTGCCCACAAGATGTCGGAGCCGGATTGGAAATAACGAACAGCTTGACTCCAGCAGGCACTGCGTCAAGCTGGGATCCAGCTGGCTCCCCAAGCCGGCTCCGGCACATCTGCAAACTCATGGCGTGCTCTTTGGGCTCTGCAGAGTCCAAAGAGTCCAAAGAGCTATGTACCTTGTGGCCAGAGCAGCGCTCTTTGGGCCCTGACGATTATCAAGGGTTCATATGCTGACGTTATATCATGTATGTTACAAAGTTATTTTTATATTTTTATTTCGCCAGTAGTTATTGTTCCCCTGGCTACAAACCCTTCTAAATGCTATAAACCACCCCTGGGGGAGGAATGCCAGGTCGCTGTGTGACCGACAAGAGGTCTGACACGGCCACTTGAGGGGAGGGAGTTGGTTGACGCTGAAGGGTTTAGGCACTATGCGACAGTGCTTGTGTGGACAGTAGAGCCGTATATTGAAATAGAAATATACCATATATAGCGTTTGTACTCTCGATGTGCCTGATCACTGTGCCCTGAGCTAGCCAAAGAGCCCAAAGAGCACTGCTCTGGCCACAAGGTACATATCTCTTTGGACTCTTTGGACTCTGCAGAGCCCAAAGAGCACGCCATGAGTTTGCAGATGCAGAACACCGGGCTGTCTCCCAGATTTGCGCACCTAGCCCGGATCCGGCTCGGCAGTGGGGCGCCCGTGTAGTTCTCACTCGGCGCTTGTGCGGTGTCCTATGTGTCATCATTGCCATGTGGTCAAGTGCTGTGTAATAACCAATTACCCATTGAAGTGTTGTTTATGCTCTTACTCGTTTGCCCCAGCCCTGCATGCTATAAACTGCATGGTGAAGATTAGACATTTGGCGTGCTTTATTTTCAATTGACTTGACTCTCCCTTGGCATGGCCCATCTACCCCTGCATCTTGTTGCTCCCGCCACGTTTTTTAATCTCATTACTGAAGCTGGGCGATTCGCCGAGTCTCCGAACATTTTACTTGCATTAGCTCATCCCGTCGAACTACAGCCTTAAAATAACAGAAAACGAGGCCGTTAAGTACCAATGCCGTGTCGTCCACTTCTCATTGGTCGAATATATTGTGGCCATGATTACAAGGCGCGAATCGCACTATACACCTGCATGCCAAGCCGTACAATCATGCCTGTACTTTTTCCATTTGTAAGGGTAGGTCCTCTCAACATTGTAAGCGAATCGCTGGCACAAGCGCGAAGCGCGAGGCGTATGATATACCCTTGTGAGTTATACGCAACGTACGATTCAGATTTTTTTTTTCGCCCGTGGATCACGTACGATATCCTAGGTTTAACTTCCGCCATATGAAACAGCCCGTGTAATGTTGTCAAATCGCAATCCAGCATGTCCGTTCTGCACAACCCCAAGACAACACACTTTGAATTCTTTGGTCCTCCGGGTGTCGGTTTCATCTCCCTCACGGTCCCTCTCGTGATCTATGCCGTGAATTACGCCTGCTCTCAGCACTCGGGCAACGAGTTTACATCGCTTCGTAGACTTGCGACGTCGATACTCAAACTTGACGGTTGGGCTAGCTTGTTCGATGCCGAAGCTGCCATCGCATACGCTGGATTTTATGCGTTCACTATAGCTGCTTGGTACTTCCTACCCGGAGAGTGGATTGAGGGCACGGAGCTACGCACAGGTGGACGTCTCAAGTATAAAATGAATGGTACGTTGCCATCCGTGGGACTCGCTGTAACTATTAAATGATTATTCTGTCCTAGCCTTCGCAACCTTGGTTCTGACCGCCAGCCTAACTGCTGTGTGGATCCTCATCTTCGGTGCCTCTTCTTTTACGTTCATCTATAGCCATTGGGTTGGATTTTGCACGGCGGCCATCGGCAACGCGATTGCTCAAGCTACTTATTGCTATGTCGCTTCTCTAAGAAAAGACAGCATCTTGGCGCTAGGAGGCAACACAGACAACAGTTTATACGATGTAAGTGCTTTTCTTTGGGCTTGGTTATACCAGCTAACTCGTATAGCATGTAGTGGTTTATCGGTCGCGAGCTGAACTCTCGTATTGGTTCTTTCGACATCAAGTCCTTCAACGAACTTCGTCCGGGGCTAATTCTTTGGCTTTTGATAAACATTAGTTCGGCCTGTGCACAAGTGACGAGCCGAGCAGCATCCTATCCTACGGACTCGATGGTTTTAGTTCTGTTGTTCCAGACTGCATATATACTTGATGGGATTTACAACGAAGTGAGTAGTTTGTTTGGTTACCCCGCCCGTGCTACACTGACCTTTTGATTAGCCTGCACTTTTGACCACGATGGACATAACCACTGATGGATTCGGATTCATGCTCTCTATCGGAGACTTGGCATGGGTACCCTTTACTTATTCACTTCAAGCACGATATCTAGCGGCGAATCCCATCGAACTCGGTTTGTTCTGGACGACTGTCATATTTATCATTCATGGAATCGGATACTGGATATTCAGGGATAGCAACAACGAAAAGAACGACTTTAGAAACGGGAAAAACCCGAAAAGTGAGTTACCTTGATTCACAAAAGGCTGCTGATATAACTAAACACATGCATATAATAGACTTGACCTCACTCCAAACCGAGCGCGGAACAAGGCTACTAACCAGCGGCTGGTGGGGATTGTGCCAGCATCCTAACTACCTGTGAGCACACTATATGCGCCCGCCGTGTCCTTGTCCTGAAGCCTGTGGCTGTGACTAGCGGCGACCTGATTATGGCCGTCGCATGGTCCCTACCGACTGGATTTAACACTCCATTCACGTACTTTTATTGCACGTACTTCTTGGTACTTTTGTTACATCGTCAAATGCGTGATTCTCATGCTTGTGCAAAGAAGTGAGTTGATCTTGTCTATCCATCATACGCGATACTAAATAGGATTTGTGCTGGCAGATACGGAAAAGACTGGTCGAAATACCAAAAACTAGTACCTTGGAAGATTTTCCCATATGTTTACTAGACAGTGGTGTTGACCAAGTAGAACTTGTTCAAATCTAGATTCTATTCTCTTTATATATTTCGTCTTGGGTCCAACGCAAGTGCTGTAGGTTTAACCACCAATGAAGGGCTTTGAGTGAGCAGAACAGGCATCTTGAACTAATAAGCATGACGCTGGATCGGGACTGTGACTATCATACAACCATGAGATGCTTGGAATTCGATCACTAGTGGATCAGGTGCTGAAAACGGCCTGAAAACAACAGTTTGGCTAGTCGAACCAGGAGGCGCATACATGATCAAGGCACAATTGACGTGAGGAGTATGAGATCAGATTGATTGTACTCCTGGTTAGAAAAATTAGAGCTCAGACATGTTCAGACAGGTTCAGAGCCTGGGTTGTTTTTGTGTTCATAGTACTTCTATTTGTCATCATTTGATGACGAATACTAGGCTCACACCGGCGCTTGGTCCACCAGCCACCTGCTTCCTTCGACCACGACCGTTTGTTAGCCGCACACATCCGAGTTCTAAGCTTGCCGCAAAATGGAGGAATCAATTAGCTTGGAAGAGACCAACAAGATCCGTATCTCTCTCGGTTTGAAGCCTTTGACAGATGACAAAGCCCCTTCCAACTCGAAAGACCAGGAGGCCGAGGAAAACTATGCAAAGAGAAAGAAAGCGGAAGAGGAAGAGAAGAAAAAGAGGTATGTCTGCTTAACTGATTTAGACAATAAGCTAATTATGTGATCTCAACTAGCGATATTGCCAAACGAATTGCCAAGTGAGTCCCATTTCTTTCTGTTGTTGTGCCAGTCGCTAGACGCTATTTTGCCACAACAGCATTTGAAGCCGCAGCTTCTGATTTAAGATCCTCTGTATGTCTATAGGAGCCGAAATCAGCTTGAGCTCAATAGGAGACTCGTTGGCGCGACATTGGGTGATGCTGAAGATGAAGCAACAGATGCCCGTAGTTGGATCAAACGTGCGAAGAAGAAGGAAAAGGAACTGGCCGCGAAGAGGCAAGCCGAATTGGAGAGCATGGACAAGATGGCACAGCAGACATATGATGAAAGTACGTGGATATAGTTGACCGTTAGGTGTTGAACTAACTGTTGGGACATAGGTGACCTGGCGGGATTGAAGGTCAGCCACGATTTTGAGAAGCTGAACGAGGGAGAGGATCGAATTCTAACTCTGAAAGATAGTCGTATCTTGGATAACGAGGGTGTGTCTGGTTAAATTTATATATACGCACTCGCTAATTCTGTTTATAGAGGACGAACTTCATAACATCGACATGGCCGAGGATGAAAAAGACGAAAAGCGACATGAACTCAAGACGAAACGCCGAGATTATACTGGCTACGATGACGATGAATTCACTCCAGGTGCCCAAGGAATGAAGAGTGCAGTACTTGCGAAGTATGACGAGGATATCAATGGGCCTAAGCAAACTGTATGTCGACTCTAACTCTACGCATTCTGTGGCTCATGTTACTTTAGCAAGGGTTCCGTCTCGGAGCGGCTGCACCTCAAGCCGGATCGAAGATGAACATTCGAGACGATGATGTTGTGGTTGTGGATCGTGCGCTGCTATCCTTGGACTACACGAGTAAGTGTAGTGGTATTAGCACCTTGGACAATGACCGAACATTCGCTCTCGGTGTCTAGAAAATGTTGAGATCTCTGACTATCTCAAGGAGGGTGACGCAGGGTTCAAAAAGCTGAAGGTATGTAAAATACATTCCAAACATTTATACTTTCTAACCTCTCACGACACAGACCAAGAAAAAGCGAGCCTCCCGGCGCAATCAGGCCGAGCCGACCGCTGAACCCGAGGCTGAGACGGCTCAAATGGAGGTTGACGAGAAGCCCACGGTATTTGTTCGTCGAGAGCGCAACCTGGATGCCAATTTTGTGGACGACGACGACTTACAAGCTGCGCTCGCGAGGAGTCGGAGGTCGAAGGCCCGAAAGGTTGCAAAACTTACACCCGAGGAACTAGCTCAGCGAGGTAAGCGCAACAAGCGTTTGTTTAGCAGCACAACAAATGACCGATATATGTGAAATAGTGGCCGAAGAGAAAGCTGAAGCCGAAGCTGAAGAAGCGATGCGCAACGAGCAACCTGTAGCAGGTGGCCTTGAGCTCGATGATACCTCCGAATTTGTTCGATCTGTCACGTTCGATCCTGTCGCTGCGGCGGAGCCCAAACAGCTTACATTACAACTACCAACCCCAGCACCGACCGCGCAGGATGAGGCGATCGATGGAATGGAGGTCGATGAAAAGGAGGACGGAGAAGCAGATGAAGAGGATGAAGAGGCGATGTTGATGGCTATTGAGGGAATGATCACCGCTGCAGCTGGAGGGTCGGCACCAGTTGCGACGCCGAGTGTCCCCGCTGAAGAGGAGTTGGATGTAAGTGTGAACTTTATTCCTTGTGCGTAAAGATTAATTCTCGGGTTTTAGATCGGCACAGCTGCGGAGAGCTCGGGCCGGGGAGTCGGAATGGCTTCAACACTGAAGATTCTACGACAACAAGGAATCCTGGCCGCACCTAATGTCGAGGTTCAAGACCGCGAAGCGCTTCAGAAACAAAAAGATGCCTGGCTCGCATCCCATCGCCGCCTCCTTGCTGAACGCGAACTCGCTCGCTTGCGGTCGCGTAGCCAAGCCAAAGATCAATCAGCTCGCGAGTACGAAAATCGTGTGCGAGACCAACAGGATGCGCGAGACGTGATGGACAGCTTCAAGGACTACAAGCCCGATGTTGAGCTCAAGTACTATGACGAGGGTGGGCGGGAGTTGGACCGGAAGGAGGCGTGGAAGGCGTTGAGCCATCGGTTCCATGGGAAGGGGAGTGGGAGGATGAAGTTGGAGAAGCGGATGAAGAAGATTGCAGAGGAGAAGAAGCGAGAGGCGATGATTAGTGGGGATACGCCGTTGAGCATGAACAAGGCGTTCCAGGCTAGACAAGAAAAGGCCGGCCAGGCGCACATGGTTCTTTCGGTTGGAAATAGAGGGTAAGTGTCTCGTTATATTTTGTAGCACTGTACTAATGTTTTATTAGAGCTGTGCCCCAGCTCGCCGAGTTCCTTGACAACAGGGAGTTGTCCAAATCAAAGGCCGAAAAGGGCAAGAAGAAAAAGAACGACAACGAGGGTACTCCTGTTATGTCCTCGGTCGATATCACTGGCTTCGTGCCTGTTCCCGCCAATCATTCTGCCAATACCGCTCCTGCCAGTAGGGAAGACACGCCTGCCTCGAGCTTTGTTGCCCCTGCCAAGATGAAACCTGCGTTTTCTCGCGTCGCCGCCGAACCAGTATCAGGATCGGCATCGCCTGCTGGTGGAGCCGAGCGAGGAAAAGTCGCGTTTGGGTTTGCGATGAAGAGAAAGGCCGAAGACGGCGACGGAGCTGGTTCTCCTAAGCGGCGCTGAGTCACCCGGGTTTGATTAATGAGTGGGGCCTGTTGATGAATGTATATACGTCATTCCAAATTAGGATGTGGAGCATCAAACTCTAATAATGTGTCTTGTTCGGGGTTCCCTGAGATCTCTACGACCCCATTTTATGGTGGAGTAGAGAAGTTTCTATGATACATCGGGTGTGGGGTTAGTCTGCTCACCTGGGATTTCGTGGAGGTATAGGAGTGAGTGATGTTCGTCACATGTTTCGATCGGCGCCTAGCTGGACCCGGTAAAAACTAAATGGTTGCGACCTTATATAGGCGTTGAGTTTCCGGAAAACGGCTAGCCTCCTCCAACAGCCAAATCTAGTATCCACGGAGATTTCCCGGCACGGATTTGCCTAGGAAAGTGGGTGTGCATCCGAGCCCTCTACTCCCGATCCTGATGTCCTGATAAAACTGCCACATGGGTCTGTGCGTTCTAGGGAATGGGGTCGTTTGTTTCCAACCTCTCCACCCTCTTGGGAGTTCCGGCAATGGGCGAGCGGTTAGATTCTATCTCTCTGCGCTCATTCCTGGATGTATATCCTGGGCCGGCCTTTATCCTAGGCACAAACGGTTTATCGCACACCAATCCAACACTTATATACGGAAACCTTGCGTTGCAATCTCTAGTCTCGGGAGAAGGCAATCATGCTGTCCTCGATGACGCCGCCTTTTTCAACGCTATCTGCGACACAAGCATCTTTCAAAGGCTCTATGACCCCACTTACCCTACTACCAATACACTAAACGGAAGCAGAGACGCGTGGAGTATCGACCTTCGACCCCCATGGCTCACCCACGAATCTGACCCTCTTCGGCTGGAGTTCACAGCTACGCCTATTCTCCCCCCAAGGGATCATTCTGCTAATCGATTATTTGTATATACGGCGTTACCGGCCCAAGCCTCGAGCGCGCTATCTCCTAGGGGCATCGATTCAGCTACGCAAGAGATAGAGCCCGTTCCAGGCCGCTCTCCGAGTAGAGGATCTGACAGGTCCGTTTCTCGCAACTCGGCTGTGGTTATGAGCACAGCAGACCTGCCATCTAGTTTGCTGTACACATTCCCTTGGGAGACAACCACGTTGGGTCCCCGGGCAGAATGGCCAGAAAGTTTGAAGACTATGGTGCGATATATAATGGCGACAAACATCCCGGTGATTATACGTTCTTAAGCTGAAATCTTCTGGGCTTGATCTAATTTTCTATTATTAGACCGCGATATATTGGGGCTGGCCCGAGTGAGGATCTATATATGAAGTTCTAAGGTAGAAGAACTTACATTTTTGTCAGCCTTATTATGATATACAATAATGCCTATGCCGCGCTCGCTGGGTCCAAGCACCCTTCAATCTACGGTCAAAAGGCTAGCGTTGCAGTAAGTGCCAAGTAATTTACCAAAACATTTGCCCGCTCATACTGCACTCAGTGGGGCGACCAGTGGGATAGAGCAAACTCAATTGCTGAGCTTTGCAAACACGGACGGTCCACCTGGCGAACCGATGGTATGTAGTCCTCGTTCTAGTTTAATTTGCTCTCTAATATCGGCCATAGATCCCTTGTTCTTCACATCGTTCACCGAATTTGGGAATCCCCGAGAGGTTTATCAGTAAGTACCCTGTTGTCAAAAAGCCCATCGATATCGATATCCTATTTACATCGTACTAGTACATGGCATTGGACTCCTATCGGACAAGAAGACGGTTCCGTTGGCGGCATACTAAACAGCACATACGATACCACTCGAAAAGTTATTGCTGAGCGCCGGGTACAGTGCCTCACAGATCTGATCTCCTGGCTTTCGGAGGCCAAGACGCATGACGAGGTCTTACAAGTTGTGCTCGCGGTTCTTTCGGAGCACGCTATTGAGTAGGGTCCCAACCAGATATACAACTCAGCAATTGACTTTTTCTTCGCAGTTTCCCCTTTGCAGCATTATACCTCTGCAGCTCGAGTGATACGCGGGCGCGGCATTATCTGAAAGGCGATGGTTCTCGCCGACAAAAGCCTTTGATGGTACCCATAAAACTAATCAAAGCAAAACTTAACCTTGCAGGTGTTATCGGAATTTCCGACAATCACATAGCTGCCCCTCAATCTGTTGAATACGTACTCAACCCTGCTACCTTACGGCCACATCAAAATAACTCCAAATCGTCTCCAGATAGTCATGAGCGGGATAGTCCGGTCACTGTTTCAACGGGCGAATCCCCTTCTGATCCATCCACTCCCAGTACCGACGACAAAAAATTGGAGGACCCGCATATAGAAAGCCCATGGCCGTTCCCTGCCCTTTTCTCGTCTGGCAACACGCAGATAGTCAGCTCACTCCCAGACAGCGTCACAGAAGGACTTCCTAAGCGTTCGTTCGGAAACGTTACTAACTCTGCTGCGCTCCTTCCAATTCCGATTGCTTACCCCGGGAAAAACAACGGACCGGTTCTTCCCCATGCTGTGCTGGTTCTTGGTCTGAATACTCGTTTGGTCTATGATGAAAGCTACGCAAAATGGCTCGAGTCAATCGCTGCTGCGTTCACGAGTCGTTTGATAGTTGTGTTACAGATGCAGACTGACGCAGAACTTGCGAGGGAGAGAGCAAGACTTGATGCGGCGCAATCCAAGTTTTTTATGGGCGTATCCCACGGCGAGTGTTTTCGATCAACAATGCGTCTTTCAGGCTGGGCTGATCGCAACCTTTATATTTGTCAGAGCTACGCACCCCACTTACCTTGGTTCAGGCGCCACTGGAACAACTGGCCGAGTCGCAGGACCTTACGCCTGCCGTCAAGAGTCGGGTTGATTTAGCGACGCGAAATGTCGCAAGGCTGCGGCGGATGGTTGAGGTATGTCATCTCTATTTGCCTAGAATTCTTCTGCCTAATTCTAGGTTCCCGCAGTCAGTGCTAGACGTGAGTAAACTAGAGGCCGGAGATATCAAAGGTCATTTTCGACCAATCCATCTCAATGAGATTACCGAAAGCTTGACGTCCTTATTTCGCGGTGTGGCCGAGACAAGGGGCATCGGGTTGCACCTAGAAACTCAACAGCAGGACTATGACGCGAAGCCTTCGACATATCTTGATATTCGTTCGTGTTCTCCCGCAGATTCGTCCTATATATGCTTATATGCCTGTAATAGAGCTTTGGGAAAAGATGTTTTGCAATTTGTTCGCGAACCTCTGGTGATCTACACACGCTTGTTGCTTAGACAATGTTCTATAGGCTCACCAACGCATTCAAGTACACGAGAGCGGGAAGCGTTACTGTCTTAGTATCTTATGATCCAACATCCGCTTACCTCCGTGTTCGTGACACTGGTAAGTTACGATTATGCCGTGAGTTAGTCTCTCACGCACGGCCCTATAGGCATTGGGATACCAGCAGCCAAGCAAGGCGAAATATTCGAACTATTCCATCGGACACACGATTTGGTTCGTTGGTAATTCTCTTACAATAACTGATGGGTGAGATGCTAACCAAAACCTCGTAGCCCGTTCAAGGGTCAGGAATCGGCCTCGCAGTAGCTAAGGTTAGTCCTTCATGTACATCTAGGCTTACTGCTGCCGACTCATATTTTCAGGACCTGGTGAACTTGCACGGCGGCAAGTTGTCTGTTTCTTCCAGGGCTGAGAGTGAGTATGCGGATAACACTGGGAGTACCTTTACGGTCGAGATCCCTCTGGGTTGCGACCACCTCGCCCCCGAACGAGTAGATGAGAGAACAGTCTCACCTTCGGATCTCATTTTTGGGCAATCTAAATAGTGAGCCCTTCTAGTGTGCATATAGTATCGTGCTAACACCAAAATCCATAGTTGGATGGAGCTCGATACCCCAACTAAAGTCCTAGAAACAAATGAGAACGATGCTATCTCTGCACCGATGTTTTTCAAGAAGTCAGACGTTATATTGGTCGTGGATAATGTACGTGCAGGACTCTATTCTCGGTCCGGTTGAGGTTATGAACGTCCCTCTAGGACCCGGATATGCGAAGCTTTATAGGCAGTATATTTGCTCCACATATGACGGTATTCGAGGCTCGCGACGGGCTGGAGGCGCTGGAGGTTGTCCATTCAAACAATGTAAATTTAATCTTAAGGCAAGCCCCCTCGCTTTTCTTTTTCCGCTCATGACCTTACTTTGTCTGTAGCGATATCGGGATGCCTAAAATTAGCGGCCCCGAACTCTTATTAAGACTACGCAGTGAGAAAAAGACAATGTTTATTCCGGTGATATTCGTCACCGCTGCGTTAGATAACAGTGAGTCTCTCAGCTGTGCAGTCCGAGGATCATCTGCCTATGGCCTTTATTGTAGCTGAATTCTTTGCCGGCGAGGCGGATGGCATTGTTGATTGTGTCACTAAGCCTTTTAATATTCGGTGGGTGAATAGTTACGCGCATCCTGAGTTTGTAAATAACCGTCCAGCCCCAGTGACCTTCTTGCGAGGTCTCACTTGCAGTTGCAGATTGGAAAGCGCCGGATCAAGCTTGAAAATGATTTCACCGAACGGTCGAGTGAGCTACAAACACTCATGAACCTATCACCTGTAAGCTTCGCACGGCCCGTTGTCAGCCTCACGCTCAAGCCACCCCGATCTTTAGGTTGGAATCTTCCGAACTGATACACTTGGTCGGTTCGTAAACTCTAAAACACAATCAGATACCTCACGTCTTAATTAATTGTGTCTGTTTGGGATTAGATTGACATACACGAATCCTAAATGGCACCAGGTGACTGGTTATGATGCAACTCGGGATCGGGACGAGTGGATGAATCAGTGCGTGCTTACTCTGCGGCAGCATACATTACTCATTGTCATTGATGGTAGTATCTACTCTGAAAGCCAAGCCGATGCCGTTCAAGCTTGGCGTGGATGTCTAGTTGATGGAAAGCCGTCTAGTGCTGCATGAGTGATATATTATCCGTCCCGATTCCATAAACTGACGACGATTCCACAGCGTATACAATGGGTCGGAGGTACTTGGACACAGTTCGACATAACACCCCTCCTTACTCCCGAGGGGGATTGTCTGGGCGCACTTGGTACCATTACAGATATTACAAACCTTCATCGTCTCGAGGAAACTCGGGTTGCACTAGCAGAAGAACGCGAGCAGGCAGCCGCAGCTAGGGCACATGACGCTGAAGTTCAGAGGCGGGCAGAAGTCGAGAGGCGGAAGGCCCAGGGTATTTATGCTACCTCAGCTACTGGCGTTATCTTATCTTGATTCACAGAATTGTTGATCGACGTCACATCGCATGAATTAAGGTATGTTTATCGCAATGTGTTCAACTGTTGGGTCATTGCTCTTCTCCAGGCAGCCGGTATCTGCAATATTACAGAACACTGTGAAAGATTTCTTCACGCCAGATCGCCAGTTTAGCTAACAAGCGTTCCGCTTTAGGATGTAGTACGTGCGAACATGAAGGCCCTTAAAGGAATCCTGGCGGAATGCACTGCCAACGACACTCCTTACATCCCTACCCCGCAAATTCTTGCCGAGCTAGACGACGACATACAAGCGCTAAACAGCATCAAACAGTAGGTGCAGCTTTACTTGAAAATCCTCGGTAGATGGTTAATGTTTTTCAGGTGTGGAATATCTCAAGGTCCGAGCAACATCTGGTTCATAAAGCGATTCTAACTCGGCGTCGTCGCAGAACGGATTGCGAACGATATACTCAGCCTTTCCAAAATCCAACTCAATGTAAGTCTAAACCATAAGTGAATTCATAAAACTTACAGGAGTAAACTCTAGGCGTTGACTATTCTTCCTGTCACGTTTGAATTGAAGACCGAAGTGCAGCAAATACTAACAAGTTTCGGCGCGGAGCTGGCATCGTGAGGAAACTTTAGTGGTGCACCCACTTTGGATTTTGACATATGTACAGGAAGGGCATCTCTCTCTCAGTAGAGTTTGGCGCTAGTGTGAACACACCAGGGTTTTCAACCGTGTTCACTGACCTTGGTCGGTTGACCCAAATCATCACAAATGTCAGTCCGTTTTTTCCTGTCAAATATCTTAGCTTACAATCGACAACTAGCTCATGTCGAATGCGATCCGGTTTACCGAAATGAACGCACAACTGAGCGAGATCAAGGTATCTCTTGACGTCTCTTCAGACCCTCCCGTCGACGAGTCTTGCCTGGTGCCTCCTATCGCGACTCAGCCTGGCGCCGAGGGAGATGAACTTCAATCTATCTACGTATATATGTCTTTCCAAGATTCTGGCCCGGGTCTTTTAAAGGAGGACTTAGTATTGCTATTCCATAGGCAAGTCTTTTCCAAGCTTAAGGTGAAATGCTTGATTAACTACTGCCCCTAAAGGTTCCAGGAAGGGTCGGTAAGTTTGGATGTATTATAATACTATGTCGCCGTTGAGGATATCCTTCAGAATGATCACCACGTTTTTGGTGGCTCGGGACTGGACCTATTTGTTTGCCATCATCTCTGTGGTATGCATATAGCAACCAACGAAGGCGAATATATTCACTGGAAATAATTACAGGTCTCCTAGATGGACGAGTAGAAGTATCTAACTCCGGTGACGGAGCCACCCTCCGCTTTTTCATCCATGCCACCAAACCTCCTATTTCAGCCCAGCCCATTTCTACGAGCACTGTCGCTCGAGGAGCGTCAAGCTCAACCCCTCAGACGGGGCCAAGCCGCCCCGCTTCAAAGCGAGAGCTACGGGTTCTAATAACTGAGGATAATAAAGTCAACCAGGCGAGTGGAGAACCTTGTAAAATTGGCGCATATATTTGACTTTTAGCTTTCTATAGACAATTTTAATGTAAGTTGAAAGCAACACCGGCTTAGACCATTGTTCATTTTCTTGCTCAGACGGCAGATGAAGCGAGCTGGATTCACGGCTATTCTAGCATCCAACGGAGCACAAGCCGTTCAAGCAGTAACTCAAAACCAGGCTAATGGCTCGCCGTTCGACGTGATTTTGGTAAGCCAACTTCATCATTTGCGATAAAATCCGGAATCGATTGGCTCCCGTGTTTAGATGGACCTTCAGATGCCCGTCATGCAAGTCAAAGGGCTCTATTTTATAAGGCGAATACTAACTTCAGTGCACAGGGACGGCTTTACTGCTACCGAGGAGATCCGACGATTGGAGGAAATCGGTAGTTTAAAGAGACGTAATTTTATTATTGCGGTAACCGGGAATGCTCGCGCAGAACAAATCCAGCATGCGCGCGATTCTGGAGTAGACGACGTTGTGATTAAGGTGAGGGTCCACTTGCTGTTTGCTAACGTAGATCTAAGCTTACCAGCCTTCAGCCTTATGTTTTAGATCAGTTGATTGCTCTTATGATTGCTGGCCCACGAGTGGGTTCTAGCGCTTAAAGGGGGTTCGGGCAAATTTTCTCACTTTGGGCTATACACGAGATTTATCGGTTTATCTGGCATACACAAACTTTACACGCTACAATTTGTTTGTCTAGTTATATACAAGGGGAACAAGACAAATAAATCATACACTCGACTAGCACGTGACCATCTTTCGCTTGTTATTTACCACCACCGCCAAACGCATATACCCTCGTAGAACTAGAAGCGCGCTACCTATCGGTATATAAACTTTGGTATAGACAAATATGACCCTCCCCGCTCAAGTCCTCGAAACCCAGCTCTCAATCGCAGACCTACTTTCATCCATGTTTTACGGCGAAGGCGAGCTCGAGGTGGACGACGAAACCGCAGAAACAATCGTCGCGCTCAGAGACTACCTAGACACCTCCGAATCGCCCAAAATTTCCGCTTCGTCCTTTAGAAACCTGCATATATCGATATATCTGGACGTCTCAGATTCTCGGACACTCGTCCTGACTACAATCTTGCATCTCCGAGCTCCACTGGTTTCTCCACACAAACTGCCTCGGCTGCTTGAGCTCTCGATAAAACATTCTTCATGGCTCTCACGCGCGTTGTACGAAGAGCTGTTGAGTTCTCTCCCGCCTTATCAAGGATCACTCGCTCCAGACGTCCAAGGCGCCGAAGACGCCCGAGATTGGCTCATGCAAACCATCGAACACCTCCAATCCGAGTCGACCGCGGCCAAACTAAACACCTCAACCAGTACATCAGTTCTATCCATCCCTGCTCCACAAGAACCGTCAACGACAACTGCGCCGGACAAAATCACCCGGGCGTGGTTCTACCTCCCCTCGCTCTCCACCCGGTCCAAACGCGCGGACATCCTGAACCTCGCGCCGGACCACTCGATTACCGGATTCGTCCTCGCCGGGAAACCCGGTCTGCTCTGTGTAGAGTCTCCGAGCCCGCTCGGGCCCGATAGCTTTATCGCGCAGATTAAAACGGAGAGTTGGGCGGATATTCCGTCGCATCAGAAAAAGATTACAGAGAGGTATAGGGAGAGTGGTGTGAAGCGGGCATTTGAGAGTATGGATGAGGTGACTGAGATGATTTCGACGAGGGGTGCAAGAGGGAATCGGGGTGATATGGGTGAAGTGAGGGTGTTTTTGGAGGAGAGGGGATTGAAGGGCGTGTTGGAGGTTGTGCTTGGGGCAAATGAATTCAAGTAATTGTACACTCAAGAAAAGCAAACACTTGACTAGTGGAGAGTTTGTTCGAGTGAGTAGCGACTAGTTGCATGTATTCATACTTCGTAAAGCAGCAAAACATAAAACATAAAACAACAGCATAAGTCTAACCAATGACAGTTCAAGCGAATACAAAAAGCAATAACACAATCAAAAACAACGACCAATACACGGGTAGAAAATGTTCAAATCAATACAAGTGTCCGTCTAATGTTCATTCTTCACCAAGGTCTGTCCGTCTCCACCTCTTTCGTATGTCCGTGCCCCTTGTAAGTCCGTTCAAATCTGTGTCCCACTGTCCGTATAGGCCCAGGTCTACACGCCTCTCACGCTTTAACACCATCCTCGTTCCACAACCCCAACCAACCCTCAAACTCCCGCGCCATCTGCTTCCCTTGCCTCCGCCTCCTCGCATCCCCTCGCGCGCCCAACAACCTCCGCGCGATCTTCTTCTCCTTCCCAAGCTCCCAAGCACGCTCGATCGTCGAAGCCCAGTCGCCCGCTTCGTATCGTTCTCGAGGGAGCTCGACGCCTGTGCCTTCTGTTTCCATGAGCATGCGCAGACCGTGTTCTTCGACGAATAGCTTTCGGGGGACTATAACGGAAAAAATTAATGTTGAAATGAAGGGAGCAAGGGGAAAGGGGGACGTACCGTAGACAAAAGGCGTACAACTATCCACACACTCCGCACACGTCCCGTACCCGAGTTTACCCATCAACACGTCTCCCACGGCGGTTACGTCCGGCATATACACCTCCTTGGGTGCAACAAAGAACCGCTCAGGTAAATCCTCTTCACCCCAGTTCTTGGCTACACCACAAACGATCGCAATCCACCCATCCGGAAGGAGACTAAACAGTTCCTCCTCATCAACCGGCGAAGCAGCGTTCGAGTCGTCTGGAGTCGGGAGCAAATGGGCGACGACAGGAGCTTGAGTTTCGTATTCCTCTGGCTTGATCTCAACAAACGCACCAGGCGCAAGCGGGAACGCATAACTCTCCCCGTTCACTCCGTTTTCCATCGCAGGCGTCGGGGGCGTAAAGAAACTCGCAAACGCAGGTCCGGTCGAGTTTTGCCGCGCGCTACTACCAGTCACGAGCATGGGCGAAGACGGGTTCGAGGCCGGCGGAGCACCGGGCACGTAAATGTGAGACGGCGTCGCGATTCGGTGCGGGCTCGTTAGGGCCATGCGCAGTTGTTGCGAGTGGTCCCCGCCCGGAGGGGTAAGCGAGAGTGAAGCGATGCTGGACGCGTTCCGGTGATGCCCGGGACGTTTGCCTGGTGTGGGCGCTTGCAACGCGATAGTGGTTGTTGGACCAGACGGCGGGGAATGGTTCGGAGAAGGCGCGCGGGACGGTGTTCGCGTGCCCGTCGGACGCTTGATCACCTGTCCGCCAAACGACACAATGAGCACGTTGTGCGAATGATACGCAGGGGGCACGCCAATGTATTCCAACAGCTGCGCTCGATCGACGTCTGGCGTCGGGTGTCGAACCAACAACGGCGCCTGTCGAATCTCCCTCTGCACGGGCTTGGGCTTCCCGCTTGGGAATGGTACTGAAGCGTACAAAGGAAGGTCCGACACCGGCTCACGCAACGTGTGCGTCACTTTGGGCTTAAACCTGCCCGTGTCGAGGTCGACCCAAGTCGGAGCTGGTAACGGGTGGTTCGACGCGAACGAAGGGATGGGGATCGCGCCCGGGAGACGAAGGAGCAGGTCTGCGCATCGGTAGTCTGTGATGATCTGGTGCACTAGAGGTTCGAGGACTGATTCGGGGATGGGTACGTCTGGCGGGAGGTCTGGCTGGTCGGGTTTGTCCAGGTGCGTGTCTGTGCTCTGGGTCTGGGGCGACTCGTCGTTGAACAAGGTGCCGAGGTAGGAATAGACCGAGTCGAATGTGAAATTGGTGA
>WSTH01000206.1:0-33112 GCA_019616345.1 Ceratobasidium sp. 395 | reverse complement strand
TTTCATGTAATGTCGCACCATAGGGCCTAGCCCCGAAACGACAATAAATACATGATCTTAAAAAAAAAAAAAAAAAAAAGAAGCGTTACGATCATCTCGGCGGCTTGGAGGATGTTGATCGGTCGATTGAATACTTGTTCCAGGTGGTCTCATTGACGGACGATACCCACGCGGCCAAACCTAGGTGGCTGCATAATCTAGGTGTCTCGCATCACTGTCGTTACAAAGTTCTGGGAGAACTTGCGGATATCGACAAGGCAATCGCCTGTAACACTCAATCCGTATCTCTCACACCTGCCGGATCGCATGATACGCCAAGATTACACAGTAATCTTGGTCTTACCCTTCGTGAACGATACGAACGCTCAAGTGATCCCGCTGATCTCGAGCTGGCCGTGTATCACTTCAAAACTGCAGCAGAATCCGACATGGGTTACCCGTTCGAGCGTTTCCTGGCCGCCTCACATTGGGGCTTTCTGTCCTTCTTTTATCGTATTTCCTCGCCGTTGGATGCCTACCGGCAGGTAATGGCGCTTATACCCCAGGTTGTTTGGTTGGGGAGTTCCCTAGAGCGTCGCTATGATCATGTTGTTTCCCTAGGAAGTACTGCCACGGAGGCGGCCGTAGTCGCCATCGAGTCTGGCGCTTATGATCTTGCACTAGAATGGCTTGAACAGGGCCGTTCCATCATCTGGTCACAATTATTTCAACTCCGTGCTCCCCTAGGTCACCTTGCAACATCCCATCCTCTGCTTGCAGAAGAGTTCGCAGAGGTGGCGTGCGAACTTGATTTAGCGGCTTCCTCCAATACAATTGTGGGCCTTGAATCAACAAACCAGGGGCGGGGCGAGCAAGACTCGCAGCGGCACCGTCGCTTAGCAGAGAGATGGGAGGAACTGTTGAAGCAGGTTCGGTCACTTCCTGGATTTGAAACCTTTTTGCAACCACGGAAAGCCCGTGAACTCGTAGCCGCGGCGCAGTCTGGGCCGGTTGTTATGATTAACGTTCACCCTTCCCGTTCGGACGCTTTGATAATACAACCAGGGACCGAAAATGTCGCGCATATACCCCTCACAAACTTCTCTTATCAAAAGGCAGTAGAAGCTCGCAACCATCTGGCTTATTCGCTCGAGAAACATGGTCTTTCTAAGCGCGGGGTTAAAGTCGCCTTACGGGGAAAATCTCAGGATACTTTTGGAGATATGTTATCGACATTGTGGGAATGTGTGGTCAAACCAGTGGTTGACTTCCTTGGGTTAATGGTATGTCCTTCTACTACGATTTATGAGTGCTATACTGATCTGCAATCCTAGCGAGCGCCGAAATCAACAAGCCTTCCTCGTATCACTTGGTGCACGACCGGACCACTGTCGTTTCTCCCGCTCCACGCGGCCGGTGATTATACCAACTTGGGCCCTACGCTGTTTGACTTGGCCATTTCGTCCTATACACCAACGATCGGCGCCCTTCTCGTATCTCCTTCACATCCGTCGAGTTTCTCGGGAATTTTGACAATCGGTCAATCCTCAACCCCAGGGTTATCGCCTCTCCCTATGACAGTGACCGAGCTCGACCGAATTGAGACTTTTACAAAAGATTTGCGCGCCACTCGTCTCGAAGGGAATAGAGCTCTCACTGGAGCGGTGCTAGCGAACATGGAAACTCATAGCTGGATCCATCTTGCATCTCATGCAACTCAACATCCCGCCGATCCATCCAAAAGTGCATTTCATCTCCACGATGGAGCACTTACCTTGGGAATGATTATGCAAAAGTCTCTTCCGGGCGTCCGTTTAGCCTTCCTATCAGCGTGCCAGACTGCCGCTGGAGACGAAAACCTGTCCGAGGAAGCGATGCATCTGGCGGCTGGTATGATTATAGCTGGATATCCGACGGTTTTGGCGACGATGTGGTCGATCCATGATGAAGATGCGCCCGTTGTGACTGGGGAAGTGTATGCGCAGCTTTTAGGGGGAGGAACACCCGATGCTGCAATAGCCGCCAAAGCCCTACATATAGCCGTGGGTACTTTACGGGACCAAGTTGGAGTGAAGGAGTTCGCACGGTGGGTGCCGTATGTTCACATCGGGCTTTGAGGGGTGGTTAGAATCGAGCCTTTAATTGTTAGTTAATAATTTGTCGATTCATGTCGATATCGCTCTTTGTAAATAGACTAGTTGTTCGTTTTGCTTAGTGAGGGCGGACCAAGAGATATTGACCATATGAATTAGTTGTTTTCGGCCCGAAGCGAACTCGATTTGAATCTAGACTGTCGCTGGGCACTGACCTATTTGGCTTGCAGCGCATACCTGAATGGCGCTGACTAATCACTCCTCAAGCTCCAAATCACGTGTCAAAACCCACCACCATGTCGGTCGCTGATCTCTTACTCCGGGATCCAAGTCTTCCTGCGTCGGCACCCTTGTCTTACACCATCGAAGGGTGCAGCTCTTACTCTTCAAAATATACGCCTGATAATATCTTGGTTAGCTATTCTTGCACCTCAGAACTTATCGGTATATGATTATCACGCTTGGCTAGGTTGACCGCCCAGATGACCCAAACAGCCGCTGGACAACTGAGCGTCATCCCAACCCCGACGTGAAGGAGTCCCACTGGGTCATGCTTCGTCTAGATCAGATGAGTGTTGCCGGTACGTATGCCATGTCTTTAGTCAATGTTTCCCGAACATCTAATTCCATCATATAATTAGTTACCATTACATTTGGCAAGGTTATATATTCCCGGACCCATCTCCCCTTCGACTAACCCAACTGTTAGTACAAATCAAGTCATCCCTGCAATATTTCGTCTTTCCGAGTATTCGGCGGTCTCGGAACCAAAGATCATGAAATGCACGAACTCCTTAGCGCGAAGCTCAACGACGATGGCATTCCGCAAACTTTCTCGCTAAATCATAAGACGCTCGGCTCGGCCATAATGTTTCCTTGCCGATACATCAAAGTGCGTCCCATAGCGTGAGTAACATAGTCGATCTAAGTCATATAAAGACTCATACTTGGCCAGTGCACATGGGAAGAGCTACAACATGAGCATATGGCATATCGCCCTTACCGGGATATCAAACACTTCGTTTGTGAGGGAAATACATAGCAAGTTTGTATCTGTGAGTTTACTTCACTCTCGCCCCCTCGAAAGTGACTAATAATCAGATACACTGAACATAGCACAAGAACACTCAGGCTCTCCACCTTATTCTTAAACATCTCCGCCGAAATAACTTTCTCGCCGCCCACTCCGCTCTCCTTGAACAAGCAAACATTAAGACCGAGCATCCCCGAATTACTGAGCTGCATGATGCGCTTGTGCTGAGCGGTGACTTGGCTAGATCTGAGGGGCTCGTCGAGCGTATGGTACAAGAGGATAAATTATTCGACTATCGTGCGCGAGTGTCTCCTCCTTTATGCGCGTGGAGAAGGATTACTTCCGATGGGTTAATTCCACCGGGAAGAGGTGGGCATCAGCTGTGTATGGACGTTGATAACAGGACTATCTACCTCTTCGGAGGGTGGGATGGTACGTTTTTTATCCGATCTCCGCAGGTTCCACGAGCTCATACGAGCCACAGGATCAAAAAATCTCGCAGATTTCTGGTCGTACTCTGTGGTAGATGGCCGGTGGGCGCTACTGAGCGAAGACACCTGCGCAGAGGGTGGACCGAGTGCGCGAAGCTGCCATAATATGGTATTTAGTTCGACAAGCGGGAACATATACGTCTTGGGCCAACTTAGGGACGCCCCTAGAGCAGGAGCAAGCCCTCGTCCCCAAAGAGGTGACGGCGATTTTTTCATGTATTCGACTCGTGGTCCAAACACCGGTCGCTGGACTGCATTAAGTTCCGCAGGCGTAGTGAGTTTCTGACTTGACATTGTATAATTTGCTGAAATGATTGTGTTCATAGGAAGCGGCTAGTGGGCCGCCCACGCTGTCAGACCATCAGATGGTAATTGACGAAGAAAAGCGGCTCTTGTATGTCTTCGGCGGGCGCGTGGATAATCCTTCGGAGCGAGACGGCCAACAGTCATACTCGGGAATGTATGCCTTTCACCTAGACGCTCACACCTGGACGCATGTGTTGTAAGTATTCGTATTCTGCCTGATTTGTTTTGGTAATCATACGTGTGACAGCCCAGATCCTGTGCGGCTTGATGGACCACCAAACCCAATCACGATACACTCGCGGACTGGTGAGCATAACCCATCTGTTAGCCGACGTACTCTTAGTTTGAGCTGCTTTATAGGGCACGGGATGGTCATGTACCATCAAACCCACGAGATTTTCATCGTCGGAGGCCGAAGAAGCAATAGCAAGTATTTACCAGACATGCATTCGTATTCGCCTACAACGCGCACGAGCCAGCGGTTGGCATTCGATCCAGCGATCGCGAATGCAGCGAGTGCGCCGCGCGTTTGCATTGACGAGGAGCTTGGAGAAATCTACGTGTAAGTACCCATGTGTTTTGATATCTCTATCGCGCCAGACGGGTTTGTTTAGGTTGATTTGGCAAAACTCGGAACGGGACCGCGATCGCACCCGAGTACCAACCGCTGAACCAGCAACATTTGCGACATACCATATTGCCCAAAAGGACTGGGTTAGGTCCGAACCTCGTCTTGGAGTGTTTAAAAATGTGCAAGGCGGTGATGTGTGGGAGGGGCTTGAGTTGCCTCGACCAAGGTCGGCGCACCAGGTGGTGTATGACCCTGTGGATAAGGTGTTCTACATGTCAGTATGGAAGCTGGCGCTTGGATCAGCGATTGATCAATTTGTGAACGATGTTAGGTTCGGGGGTAACTCTGGGGAGGATGGGATCCCTCGGTTGAACGATTTATGGTCTATGAGGCTTGTCAGGTACGCTGTATGCGCTTTGGGTTCAAATGTGGTTCTAATTTCCTAGAAAAGGCCCGCCGTTGATGAACTGTTACGAAAGGCTCTTCTAGCAGTGCGCAAATTTAGGTATGCGGCAAGCGCAAGACTCGAATTTCCATTGACGATGCTCAACTCACTAGATTCAAGAAGATGTGTAACACTGCGTCGCCCATTGAAGCCCTCACTTATCTACAAACTCAACTCGCTGAAGTGGTAGACCAAACAGATGAAGATGAGTCGGCCGAACTACGCAAAATGCTTTCCTATCTCTTAGGCAAAACGAAAAACGGAAATTCTGAATCAAGCGAGCACGCTCAAAGCAACCACCAAACGGAAGAATCCGAGCGGAGGGAGAGGAGAGATTTGTTTGATTTCTTGATGCAGTTTGTGGCACCAGATCAGCGAGAACCGGAGACAGAGTTGAGCGATATTGTTGAAAGCATCTAATGCAATGCTCCAGTTGGATTGTAGCCTAGCAATATATAAAAAACATTTTGTACCATATCACACCAAAACTACTGATGGGGCTAGTGAAGCAAGGGGCGACTACAAGATTTATCTGGATATCAGCTGTCGCCTTGGTGTTCATTGGCTCATAGATCGTGATACAAACCTATGTGGATATCAGGTGGTACGATCTCGCTGGATGGCTAGCTCACAGGCAGGACGAAAGGCACGACAAATCAATGTCAAAGCGGTCTTCAGAATATTAATTCCTATATACTCCCCAAGTTAGAAGTTTGGGCTCGGAATTCGCACAACTTTGCCCAACCATTTCCCTCCGCTCTTCAAGCAATTAATATATGCTATCACAACTAGCAGTATGTCACTCTGCTGGCGCAGGTACCTCGGGGTCGACTCCTGACTTCAGCAGAGCGATGGCTTCGTTCAACCGTTCTCCTGGCTTCGTATCTGGTGGGTAACTCCTAGGCCAATAGCCTACTTTGTGAGTTTCGCAGGTCACGTTCGGCCATATTCCGTACAGAAATCTACCAAAGCGAATAAGCTTATTTGCGAGTACACGTGATGGAACAAACTACAAACCTGGCAGCGGCATAAACCTCTGACTGATCGGTGGGAAGACGTGGGTGCCAACTAGGAAAATCCTCATTCACCCGATCCCCACCAAAATACGACCAGCTGCGAAGGACAATTGGTTGGGTGGTAGTACCTGCTGCCCTCCATCGTTGCCCTGCTTCCTGAAGCATGACTTGCCAGAACACAAATAGACGAAGCTCAGGCAGTCTGGACCCAATCAACCGCAGTTCGTTCAAGCCAATGTAGCACGTGTCCATGTGTAGCTCTTCCAGTTGTGGTACCGCGGTAAGCAAGTCCTCCCAGGTAGGCCGGTCGTTTCCAAGATGCCTGGAATTGACGTCAAGCTTGAGATTGATTCCGCCGACCCTTAAGTATTTCAGGGGTAATAGCCGGAGTTTATCAACAATGGACCAAGAAACCAGAAACTCGGACGAACACTCGCCCTCAGGAAGTACAGTGAGACATTCAACGTGCGGAGTATTCGCACCAAGACAAGTCACAGCGACTTCTGATCGATTAAAACGGTGCGAGAATTGGAAGCCATGGCTGCTCGGCTTGCCTTTGTATATGATTGAAGCGGAAACTAGTCGACGAAAGAGTGGGGCAATTACGCATATACGAGCTATGGCTGAGGCGTAGAGTTGATATAAGTCTAGTTGTCGAAGAGACGGAAACGAACAGTCTGGTACGATTATAGGATCATCAAGATGCTTCTGAACTTGCGATTCGTCAGCGCGGAGTGATAGTGTTTCAAGATGCGGAAGTTGACCTAGAGCCAGAAAGAGTTCCTGAAGCACTGCACGCCCTCCGAACGTGAAAGAGCGCATATTGGTAAACTGAGCAAGCTGTCCGTAGGCTGCTATCAGTTTGATCTCGTCGAACTGCTCTAACCTCGCCGGGTATAGACGCAAGGTCTCAAGACGATGACATGTATGAGCGAGCTGATCAATTAGGTCAAAGCACGTTTCTCCCTCAAGCCATGCGTGGACTTCACGTGTGCCACTGCTCTTTTTCTCGGCGCTAAGCGAATACATCTCAAGACTAAATAGGCCGGCATGCAAGAGTCTAGGTATCCAGTTAACATGTTGGGGTGCCTTGGCGGAAGAACCAGAGGCGTTGATAACTAAGCGTTGTAAGTTTGGTAGTAAGAGGCGTGAGCCCACTTGCTCCCAAAAGTTGGACGGGAAGCAAATAGTGTACGAGCCAGCTGTTCTGAGCGTCCTTACAAATGGGGAATAGACGCCGACGCGGGAGAGGTCGGGCTTTTGAGCGAAGTTACTAAACTCCTAGCAAAGGGTTAACTGGATGCTGAGTAGTGAGCCAAACGCGTAATTACATAGCCTGTGTTTATACTGCCACTGTCATAAGGCACCTCGCTGCGTGTTATGGTCGTTCCCGGAATGAGTAATAGGACGTCCCGAAAGTCTACATCCTCCCAAACCATTGGTACCATAGAAGCATACGTTGAGCGAGATGAATAGAGGAGATTGACGTAATGCTTCTTTTCTATAAAGCTGCATATCATCCGGCTTAACTCGGGCAGTTCTAGGACTCGAAACCAGACACTTTGATGCGCCGAAGACAAGAAAGCGACTTTCGAACTTGATGCAGGCAATGCGTTGGATGGGAACTGAACACAAGGAGATTCTATTATGTTGGTGTCCATTTCAGTTAGAATTTCTGGCCTTGCACCTTGCGTCGGACTAGGCAAACAAAACTAGAATCCGCAGAGTGCCAGCGAGGTGAGGAATGCGGGGAAGACTAGCGGCCAATCGATATAACAGGCGGTTCTCCGGCGTCTTAGCGGGGTACGTAGTTTCGTTATGATGTTTGATATGGGCGAGCAGATTTACCGATAGAGCTATATTCCCCAATTCGCCAAGAGGGGTTTCGCAAGAGTCGCCGAGCTCAGGCACGGTCACATCTCTCGAATTGCCAATGGTCCCACTCCAAAAGTGGCGGCCCCTTATATCAGCATTCTAGACCTCCCCTCATGAATTGATTGCTAAAATAGATTAGTATCTGTAGGACAAATGAGCACTCGCGCATATAGGGGTGCCTGCCACGGCCGGCTTCAAAGGCGACTCTCATTTCTTCTTTCAAGGAAATTGGCACAGCAAGCAAGGCTTGCGAGAGCTCAAGGCCAATCCAGCACGTCGTAGTATATCTGAACCACATCACAGAGGACAGATTCACCTGAAAGCGACCAAAAACAGAAATCCAATAAGGTTAACTAAAAAAAACCAAGGTAACAAACATCAAGAACACTAACAAGAGGTCGTAATAACTCGTAATACAACAAAAAGATAGATACACCGAAATATATGCATCCAGTCAGATGGCGAAATGTCAAAAAAAGAAAAGAGTGTGTTGCTGATGTGTCGGTTGAATCATTGCTCCTCTTCGACGAGAGCCGGGACGACGCCTTCAACCTCGATCGCGTAGCTCAGCGCCCGAGATATTCTTCGCTGCTGTTGAGTACCCGTACTCGAAGCAGAACCGGGTCGTCGAGGTGGTGGACCTAATCCAAGCGCCCGCATCTCGGCGTGCATAGTCATTTCGGGCGTTTCAGTCATCATCGGCATCATGCCTCGGAACGATCCTGGTGGCGTTGAAGCGGATCGAGAGTATCCCATTCGCTGGAACACGCTCAGCTCGCTTCTCATGTCGGCGTTTTGCTTCCTCGCTTGGTCACGCTCCCATTCGGCTCTCTTGAGTTTCTACGTGAAAATGTTACTCAACTGTCCTAGATAGCTCGAACAGGCTGAAATACTCACCAGAGCGACCTGGTCCAGTTCTATCTTCACCAGTTCCACGTATTGCATCTTCTGCTTCGCGTTGGAAGTGCTCAGAATCTTTTCAGTCATGTTCTGAAGTCGGTCGAGGTCGTCTTCGCCCAGACCGAGCTGAACAACTTCGGCGACGAGTGTCTCGTATGCTTCCTCATAGCGATCGACTCGATCCAGGGCTTCCATCATGCTGTGATTGTAACCGTTTACGAATAGCTCTAACTCAAGCTGAAATACGACACTCACTCATTCATGTCGCCCCTCAATCCCTCTTCCACAGCCTGCAGCTCAGCCGCTCTCTCCTTCGCAATCTTCACGCTCGCCCTCTCCTGGCCCAACGCCTTTTCCAACCCAGCAATCTTCTCCCGCATCTTCACAATTTGATCCCGCAAGGTCTGCTCCCGTGCCTGGCTCCCATTCAAAAGTACCGCTCGAGCTTCGTGTTCGGCCAATGATAATGCGACAGTCTCCATCTTGGTCTTGTACGCTTCGTATTCGTCCGAAAGGCGCTTGTGTTCTGACTCGAGTTGGGCTAGGGCGGGGGATGACAAAGACAAGGATCGGACGCGTTCGAGTTCGGTTTGCAGCGAGGCGTATTCGATTTGGAGGCGCGTGTGTTCGACCGCTCGTCGGGCGTGTTCTTCGGCGTCCATCGCTGCGTCGACGAGATCCTGCTCTAGAGATTCCTGTTCCTCGCGAAGAGCTGCACATTCGGATCGTAGTTGAGCGAGTTCGGCCTCGAGAGCAACAGATCGTGAGGAGCTGGCACCAGGCAAAGATAAACTAGGCTCTGCTCGAGAGGAGGAAGAGCCGGGTGATTGTGCGAGAGCTTCGAGCCGTCGGATCTCGTTTTGTTGCTCGTAGACCAACGCAAGGAGATCGTCTACCTGTTCCCGAGAATCCTGCTCCCAGCCCGCCATCCGCCTAGCCCGCACCTCTTGCTTCAGCTCAACCGCCTCCTCCTTCACCATCTTCAGATCCTCCTCCAACACGTCGACCATTTTCGCCTTTCCCTTCATCGCTCTCCTCATTTCCCGAATCTCCCGCTCCCGTTCCATCATGTGAGCATGCAACTCTCCATAGGCAAGCGCAAACTTCTCCACTAGGTCCTTCGTGTACGCCAGTTCCTGATGTCCATCCTTCCCCTCCTGCGCTCGCTCCTCCAACGCAAGTTCGGCTTCTCCCTCGGCCTCCTTCGCCCTCTCCTCTGCGACCTTTACACGTTCTTTATAAGCCCGAACCCGATCATCGTAGACTTGGACTCGTCGCTCATAGACTTGAGCCTGGTCCTCGAGTTCGGTTATTCGAGCATCCCGTTCGAGAACGCGCAGCTCGAGATCTTGGGAGAGTCGTCTGGAAGTATCGCGTTCGCGGAGACGGGAGGTGTGGCTGATTAGGGTTGTGCGGGCAACGTCGAGTTGGGATTGAAGGGATGAGATGTCGAGAGTGAGCTACGCCGAAAACGTAAGCGGGAATAGACTGGAAGGAACATGGTAAACCGCGTACCTTTCGCTTCTCATCAGCATGTATTCGTTCCAAGTCCTCGAGTTTTCGTTCAGTGCTACTGAACTTGCCCGATCGCTCGTTCAACTGTCTCAGCGCACTTTCAGACCTCTCGAGCTAAATCAAGCGATCTCATCAATATCGTCCTCTCATCAACTAGACTGAGCAAGAACTCACAGCCGTCCTCAAGGCAGCCTCTCTCTGCGATGCGACCCCTAAAATCCCAAATTAGCCAAAACTATCCCTAACCCAATGACCCCAAAACGTCGATAAGACGCACGTTGTTCCCGCTCAGCGTCGGCGTATTCGCTCTCCCTTGCGAGTTTCTCCCGTACAAGTTCTTGGACGCGGGCTTCAGACTGGGCCGATTTCTCGGTGAGTTTGACAAGTTCGCGTTGGTGCTCTTTACGGAGTTTGGCGTTTTCAGCTCGGAGAGTGTCAACCTGGAGCCTTGGTTTAGCTTGGAAGGCGGGGTAGGGTAGGAGGGTAGTGGGCAGATGTACCTGTGTTCGGAGAGCTGCTGCGCCAAGCGTTGGCTGTGAGCCTGATACCTTGCGCACGGGGGCGGGTGGTTGACTAATCCCTCGTTTGGCTGAAAGCCGGGGAAGGGCGGACGCTGTTTGAAGGATAAGCATAGTGGTTTATAAAGTGGCTTCCCAGACTTACGAGGAAGAATGTTTTCCTTCTCCTTGTTTGTCTTCAGGTGCAGGACGCCCTGTTTAGGGGCATCCATGGTGGGAGTGTTGGGAATACTCCGTGCTGTAAATAGCAAATCAATAAAATAATTCCGGATTTATTTTTCTACGCACTCAAAGATATGGCCGAGTCGGTAGAACACCTCGCTGTTGTCGGCCGGGCCACGACGAACATTGTCGTGGAAGAGTTGAGTTGAAATGATGGCGCGTCAACAACATCGTCACGTGGTTGTTTCGTCACCTTTGATCTCCGCGTTGGCCAATCAGCGTCAAATATAATTAATTAACCAGCATCGGCTTTTGTTTACGAAATAACTACAAATTACGGGTGTTATGCCCAGAATGTGTCTAAATAGATCGCACGCCGAGCGATGGGTAGAGGTAGAACGAAGACAAAAAACCATACCTTGGCTCAAATCACAGTGGTAACAGTTCAGGAAAGGCTTGGCGCATTTGCAGATAAGATATAAAATCCGGCTACGTGAGAAAATGCACGCACGCGTGTACTCAACGACAGTACTATCCTTCGATATGAATATCGCTATCGCACCCAGAAGATCTCTTGAGTTGACCGCAGCCGCCCAGAGTGTTGTATTATGCGCATCGACGCTCACTATAGTGAACGTATATCAGATATAAAGAAGTGCGAGAATCGTGAGTGAGGATGGGAATTTAGAGTAAGCATTGCCCCCTTTATATATCTTCGTGCACCTCCTGAGCTATCGTATATGCGCGAATCAACATGACGCACCCACGAATCATACTCCGAGCCATTATACAGGACTTGCTATATCTGTGTGTGGCGGACTGATTGGTCTTGGATAGCGCAAGGGCTGTAGTTTGCTGGCACAGGTCTTAGGACCAACTGGCCGGTCATCTGATTCCCAGAAATTAATGCGCCATACGAGTGCCTATATGCGCTCCGATAACTCCCAGCCGTTCCCTTGGTCAGCTGGTCGACAATCGTCTGGCCCATAGCAGTATGGTACGATAATTCAATAGATGCCTACAGCACCATCGTAGAAGTACCCTCTTTTCAAACAACTGACGGGTAAGTAGGAGGACACTTAACATCAGCGACTATAGTTGACATCGGTATCCTGATGCGATATAGACGATGGTTATCGCTGTCATCCTCGATACCTATAATGTATGTACTGAACATCAGCTGCTCAAAGAGACGCTCACTGGGTGCTCAAACTGGCTGGGCGCCCGGTTCAAGGCACAGATCACATGTGAAGAAATCAGATGACCCGTAGTTTGTGTTCACCTGCGACAAGAATGTCTATGTTCGTATCAACCACACCAGTGTTCTGCTCATGTATGGTAGCCATACTGCGTATCCCTCGTTTCTATAGATTCCTGGACCAATTAGATATCGATTCTGGTCGATTGTCCTAGACTCTGTCGGTTGATTCTTAGGCGCTCATAATCTGTACTATCGCCTTCTGATACTTCTTCAAGCCTATAAAGACAGGGTCCTGTACTATCTCGAGGACTTCAAGTTAGATACTTTTCTCAATCTCCTCCCCAATGAGCGCACATATTACGGTATCGCTTCCTACAATTGCTCGGCCACCATCAAAAGACAACGGCTATATTCAGCGGGACCGACCTCCGTCGTATCAGCCTCGTTTCACCAAGGTCAAGACTCAGCCTCTTAACAACTACGGATATCCCGCGCCTGGCATACAAGTAGGTTTATACACGGCAGCTCTTGCGACATTATCTGACAATTTCCGGCTGTCAGTCTCCGACCGCTCGTCAGGTGATCGCCGAAGACTACCTGATTTCAGACGAAACCTGGAACGACCTTTGCGACCATGCTCAAGACATAGATTTCATTGTCATAGGATCCGGCGTGAGTTATGCAATGTCCCCTCGCCTGTGCTCTGGAACTCACTCGAGTATGGTCAATAAGTTCACTGCCTTAGCGTTCATTGATCAGACACTCAAGCAAGATCCGTTCAAGAAAATACTCTGCCTAGAAAGGGGTGGTACGTTGTGCGACGGCCACCAGCCTGATTCACAGATCACTTAAGCAGACATTCTTTTAGACTTTTGGCTACCCGACCATTTCCAGAACCTCCCACTTCCATTCAAGTATACTCTCGGCGGGCCAAGCGAGACGTTCCCTTTTACTCTTTCCAAGAATACCTACGATAATGAAATCCGGTTTGTGCATGGCTCAACTCCCTTCTTTGGCGGCCGTTCGACTTTTTGGTCCGCTTGGTCGCCGAGCCCGAAGCCTGATCTCATGAGAGATTGGCCAAGCAGCCTCCGTCGAACATCGGAAGATCCTGATTTCTTTGATAAGGCAATAAAGTTGTTGCATGTCACGAGCGCCTCCGAAATAGGCGATCCCTATGCTAACTTGCAACCCGCCATCGACGCCCGACTTAAGCAGGGTCTTAATAAAGTGTATCAAGCAAAAGAAGCCTATTCAGCACCCCTAGCAGTATCCCCCACTGCTCAATCCACAAAAGTCCGTTTCACCAAGTTCTCGACCCCTGGCCCACTCTTTGGGCTCTACGAGCAGCAGCAACAGCTAGCTAAGGCTAATAAAGGCTCACCACTCCTTTTTGCGACCGAGACCACTGTAGAGTACCTTGTCACCCAGATTGGATACCCAACTGTCCCGCACGTTGCTGACAAAGACGTATCCGTAAAGTTTGTTCAGTCAACCCAACGCACCCCACTTCCAGTAGCCCCAGATACCAAAATCATCCTTTGTGCGGGAGCGTTCCCCAGTACTACTCTACTGGTTAACAGCTTCCCGCATCTCCAGGATATCGCCGGCCAAAGGGTGACTGGCCATTTCCTGTCGCACGTTGTAGGCCGCGTCAAACGGACTGCGTTCGAAACCCAAAACCTGAAACAACACGACATTGAAATTGGAGCGTCGTACTTGGCCGGAATAGATGGTACTTCGGGGCTTCAATATCATATTCAGGTCACTGCGATTGCGTCGCCCAATCCCAGCCAAAATGCTGAAGATGCAGCTCGCTTCTGCCCGGTATCTCTTCTCCCGTTCTCCTTCAACGTAGTATACGTAACTGATTTGACATCTCGGTATCACGCCAGGACTATGCCGCATCCGCCAGCGAAGAACAGTTGAAGGGCTCTGAAGATTATGTGATATTCGGTAAGTGAACCTCGATGCTTCATAGGAATGAGAGAGCCCAACGTCCCGTCCCGTATGCAGTGTGCGCAACACTGGGAGAGCTGAGCGAAGACAACCCTGGCTCATTCTTCAAGCTAGATCGGGACCTACCCAACCGGGATCCGACGGCTAATTGTGTTCTTCAAATCGTCCCACAAAAAAAGGACTTGGATCTATGGGATGTGATGGATAGAGCGACGTTCGACGCGATCAAAGTCATGGCTGGGGATGGTCAACAAATCGAATGGTGGCATGAACCGAAAGGGAGCAGCACACCCGGCACTTGGAAGCACGAAGAACCGGGCAAGGATACTATAAGAATGGAGGGTATTGTCCACGAAGCATCTCTGCTACCATTGGGTGATGACGGTAAATCCTGCGTGGACCAAGATTATAAAGTCAAAGATGTTTCTAACGTCGTGAGTATGGAACCTAACCATGTCGTTGATGTCACTAATGTAGAGTAGTATGTGACTGGAGCGGCACTTTTCCCAACATCAGGATCATGGTATGTCTATCACAAGAGGAGGTTTAAGTCTTATATACCATCGTTCGACCACACAGGAACCCTACTTTGACAATGTGCGGCTACGCACAAGACCTCGCGAAGAAGCTGACTCCAAAGCGAGAATAATTACGATGCTAAGATTACTGAGCAGAAGCGCCTAGTCTGTAAAGTCACGGTGAAAATGAATAAAATATGGAAGTGAAAATCTGTTGCTCATGTATGCGAATTTCAAATTCATCCAATTTTGACGGGAGGTGCAAGTGGTTGTTGTATTGAGATAGTTTCAAATATGGAGATAAGAATTGATTGAGTTTTTCCGAGGGATTACGTTCAGAACTCTAAACAGGCGCTGTTAGTGATACACGGAATAGATTAGCTAAAGAAATACGAGCTAATCACCCTACTCACTCAAAAAGATAGCCGAGTCTGTGGAACACCCCGTTGTCGATGCCCGGACCACGGCGAACATCGTCGTGGAAGAGTTCGAGTTGAAATAATGGCGCGTCAATAACATGATTACATGGCCACACTTAGTATACTGTCGCCATTGATCGGCGTGTTAGTCAATCAGTGTCAAACGTAATCAATTATCCAGAATTGGTTGCCCGGCTGGTTTATCCGTGGGTTTGCTCGCTCCAATAGTTTCAATGGTGAGGTGTGATAAATTTAGATATATATTCAGTTTCCAGCACTCGCCGAGCTCTTCTCATTTTGCCTCTTCCCGTTTCGCCCATTCTGCGTCCCGTTCCCTTTCCTACTCGTTCTCCTCGCATCCGTTCCCTCATTCCCCAGCAAAAAATCTCTCAAAGAGGGCGTAATCCGATACCCGCAGTGTTCCATATCCTCCAACGCCAAATCCGCTCTCGGATCCTTCTCGTTCACCAACCTCCTCACAAGCGCATCATACACGCTCATCGGGGGCCTCATCTTCTTCGCCTTCATCTCCTCCAGTCTCTCAAATGCACTTTCGTACGTCGTCTCTGTAAGACTTAGGAGAATAAGACGGGTGTAGGTTTGGACGGAGGGTGTGAGACCCAGGGAGAGCATTTCGGAAAAGAGCCGTTCGCCGAGAGCTCGATGGGATTCTTTGAGGCATCCTGCGAGGAGGATATCGAATGTCTGTGTTGCGGGTATGCATTGGAGATTTGAGAGGTCTTTGTATATCCCTATCGCGCGTGGAAGATCTCCTAGGGTGATCGCGGCTGCTTGAAGCGTTGCATTAACCGCGTCAACGCTAACAGGTCTCGGAAGTTCGAGTAGAATATCGTACGCCTCGTCCAGAGTTGTGGTAGACTTTCCAATAGTGTTGACCAAAGCCTCGGTACTTTCGGGTAACATCTCGACCCCGTGTTCCTGGAATTTGCCCAACGCAAGGAACGCCTCACGGAGATTGGCCTTCTTGTTTTCCTTGGCAGCGCAATAAGATCCGATTAAGGGAGCGAGATGATGTTCTTGGAGTGTGATGCGTTGGCGGAGGAAGTATTCTAGAACGGAGAGTGCGAGGTCTGGAAGACCGTGTCGATTTGCAAGGTTTAGGATGTCGATGCACAGGGGCTCGGTGAGGGTTGTGGATCGAGGTATGAGACCCCATGCCCATTGTGTTACATTCGCCTATAACACGGAGTAGGTTAGATGTTACTTAATTAGGAGGGGGCGACTTACGTTTAGAGACGCAGCAGCACTCATCAAGATCGACACGTTCACCATATCATCCATCGGGCCGATCACGTCCTTGAAACTAATAGCCAACTCCATCGCAAGCGTCGGCATATTCAACCTCGCAACCATCGAAATTACAATTCGCATGCACTCTTTATTGAGTGGGATCCCCTTGGTATGCATCTCGTCGAGGAGCTGCATAGCTCGTTCGAGATTGTCGGTACGGTCGAGGTAGAGAAGGTGGTATTCATATGTCGTTGTATCAGGTGGTATATCGTACTTGGAGAAGAGGGAGAGGGCCTCGAAGAATTGTGCGTTGTCTTCAATAGCTGACTTTTCGCCCGAGGTTAGAATAGCGGCAAAAGCAAATGAGCCAGTCGTGGACGCACCAATACAATAAGATTCAAAGCTTTCAATTTGTCCCCCACACCCATAGCGACCATATCATCAAAAACCTTCGTACATTCTCCATATAACCGATGTTGAGCGTAGAGCTTCAACAAAATAAGGTACGACGTCCCATCGGGTGTAATCCCTTGCTTGAGCATATCATTCCAGAAGCGAACGAGGCCAGGAATGTTTATATCGCGGGCACGAAGTTCAAGTCCATTGTTGAGTTTTGTGACAGAAAGCGGGGTTCGAGGTAGTCGTATTGTATCGGCTTCGTAGAGCTGTGATCTGGTTGCTGATGAAATTATTTTAGGACGAGGAGTGAGCGAGGGAGATGGTGCGTACTGGGTGTAGCAGAGCGAGACACGATTGATCTATACAAGTGCGTGGTAGTGCGGTTTATGGTAGTTAATCGTTGTGTTGCTCGTCTGAGTGTAACCGAAGCCATGGCATTGGAGAAGAGTGTAAAAAGATGCCTGTGAGAAATTGGCACGTGCTGAGACAGTGCTAATCGCCCGGCGCCTAACATGTGATTTTCACCCGGAATCAAATTTCCTTCCAACCACATCCACCCGCCTCAAACAGCGACCTCTGCCCAAATGCTCTGAATGGATACCGACCGTAAAAACCGTAATCAAACTCTAAATCCTCCTTTGCTCGAACTTTCGAAAGCATTTCTCGGATACATAACAACATCCGCCTACTCCTTATCACCTCCATCTTCGTCCTCACATCATGGAGAGTCATTTCGCAGGCGCAGAAGGAAACAAAGCTTTGCTTTCGCTAGCAGCTCTAGCCTGCGGGCGATGATGGACTTCTAGATAGTAGTAGCAGCTACAACTTCCGTTCTTGTACTTTACGTGTTTGTGTGAACTGAATAACCTATGTACCGGTTACGAGACGATCTCTTTGGCAAAGTGATCGGAGGGCGCCATAAGCATCGCGGTGGGTGGCGAACCTTCAGGTAGCTGGAGCATATCTGCTTTGTAGAGGGGGATCTGATTGCTCCGGTGGGATTGTTTGGGACAGGGTATGAGCAAGGAAGGTAGGAGTATCGGGATCAGCAGAGTTAGATACAATTCATCTACATAATTGTGTTGTAGAGCGGTTTATTGTTGTTACTCATTGCGTTGCCCGCCTGAGTGTAACTGAAGCCATGGCATTGGAAAAGAGTTTCAAAGAGCCTTGGTGAGAAGGTAGCACGTGCTAGGCCGATAGATTTAGTCGCTCGGCGCCGAATTCCGGGACCAAATTTTCTTCCACAACCACATCCATTCGCCTTGATTAGCGGCCTCTGCCCACATGCCCTAGATAACTATCAGTTATATCAACTTATATCAGAGAAATCCTTTCTATCTTTCCTGAATCATTCTAAGTACCCTTTTTCGTATACATAGCAACATCCGCCTACTTTTTGTCACCTCCATCTTCGTTTTTACAGCATGGAGAGTCTTTCCCGAAGGCGCAGAAGGAAACAAAGCTTTGCCATCGCTAGCAGCTCTAGCCTACGGGCGATGATGGACTTCTAGATAGTAGCAGAAGCTACAATCTCCATTTGTACTTTACGTGTTCCGTGAACTGAATCTTTATCGTTTACGAGATGATCTCCTTGACAAGGCAATTGAAGGGCGCTTTAATATCGAATATGATCGACGAATGATGTGTGGAGTATTTGAGCGCTTGAACTGACACTTCCCATCATAGCTCTACCGTAAACGGCCCAGATTGTACTCCTACCGCGACCGAGTAAGCGCATGCGATACCACGAGGCCACCCCCAGATGCCAGATGTCTATTGATATAGATCGGTTCCACGAGTGATATTTATAGCTACGTCCTTCATCTCGTCTCTTCATTTCGACCACCACAATGGCCACCACCCGCCCAGAGCCAACCGTCCTCCAAACGGATCCTACGAGTTCGCTCCCACCGTCTGTAGCCAATGGTGTATCAACTTCGGCCACGCCGACCAGTTTCCCACAAGTTATTCCAGCTGGCGAACCGCGAAAAGGTCGTAATTTGATTCTGTGTTTTGATGGGACGGGGGACCAATTTGACAAGGATGCGAGTAACTTCGAACTTCCGATGTTTTCTTGGCTAAAGATATACGTTTGCGTTTAGAATTCAAACATTGTTCGATTCTTTCAACTGTTGAAAAAGGATGACCGTTCGAGGCAGATGGTGAATTGGCATGTTCAGCTCCTTAAGCTATCTTAACAGCTATAATAGGTCTATTATCAAGCTGGTATTGGTACCGGTGTGGGCGGCGATTCGTCCTCGACGCTGTCCAAAATGGTCGATGGAGCAATTGCGACTGGCCTTCAAACGCACGTTCGCGGTAAGCTGGAACTCTCCACTTACTTGGATCAACTTCTCATTTTGTGACGCATAGGCGGCTACGAGTTCTTGATGCAAAATTGTACGTCTTTCTCTTCGCTTCCCTCGGCCAAATTAATCATCGCGATCTGCAGATACGGACGGAGATAGGATCTCGATGTTCGGCTTCTCTCGAGGTGCTTACACAGCTCGTGCTCTCGCTGGAATGCTTCACAAGGTACTCTTCACGTAATTCTATATTTTTCGTTTATTCAACAGGCGTCTAGGTCGGACTTCTCCCCGCTTACAACCATGAACAAGTCAAATTCGCCTACAAGATGTTCAAGCGGGATGACGAAGAAGGCTGGAAAATGTCCAACGGGTTCAAGCGCGCATTCTCAATCGACGTCAAAATTGATTTCCTAGGTGTGTTTGACACAGTTAATAGTGTTGGTGCGTTCCTCCATCTCAGTCCCCGCCAATCCGATATAGTGATTGTGTGTATCTTGATAGGCATAATACCACGCGAACTCCCTTTCGCGAAATCTAACTACGTCGTCCGTGTCTTCCGTCACGCCGTCGCACTCGACGAACGCCGAGCCAAGTTCAAAGCCAACCTCTGGGGTCGAGCAACAGAGGAAGAAGAGAAACTAGGTGAAGGGGGCAAGAAGGGGAAGTATCATCGCGAGCAACGACGAGGTTCAATGGGTGGAATGTTGAGCTTTGTCACGCGACCCGGTAATAGCGAAAATGTAGATCGGGGCAGGAGCAAGAATCCTATCAACGGGCAGGATTCGGAGAGGTACGAGCATCGGAACGGACATGATTTCGCGAGTCCGGAGAATAGGCAACATCAGACGGACGTCAAGGGTACGCTCAACCGATTACTTAAATTGATTTGCCTTGGATAATGATATTTCATTCAGAGGTCTGGTTTGCCGGCGCACATTGTGACGTCGGCGGTGGATCCGTACCCAACGAAACGCCGAACAATCTCGCGCGTATCCCACTTCGTTGGATGATTCGCGAATGTTTCCTCAATAACGCCGGTATCCTCTTCCATTCTGCCGAACTCGATGAACTCGGAATCAGCCCCGCGTCCTTATGGCCTACAGTCAAAATTCCCACCCCGCCTCAACGTACGAGTACGAAATTATCGAACATTGACGAAGATTCCGGACATGGACATGAGCCGACCGGAGCTACGCTCGTTGATGGGCACGCGGCTGAAGCGACAGACGCGACGGCCGTGAACGTTCCACTCCCGCCTCCGGATGATATTGTCCCCCATGGAACGGTTACGCTTGGATGCTCGGAAGACCAAAAGGACGCTGTATGCCCTGTCTATGACCAGCTCTCGCTGGTGTGGTGGTGGTGGATTCTAGAACTTCTGCCGATGCGGCAGAGGTATCAGAGGCACGATGGGTCTTGGTTATCTTGGTTCTCGTAAGTTTTGTTTTGTTTTGTTTTCAAGCTGATGATAGACTGACGAGCATATGGTCTGGCGTAGCATTAACTTTGGTGGTCCACGCGTGATTCATGGACAAAGGCGGTTCCCGACGTATGTTCATCGGTCGGTACTCTACCGAATGCAACAAACTGGGTACAAGCCCCGCGCGGAGTTATTACAGGAACCCGGGCCGGTATGGGTAGATTAGTGAAACGTACAAGGTGACCAACGGCTTTTCTTGAATATTCTTGGGCTTTTTTTCTTTTGTACTTCTGTGTAATGAGTAGCATGATGAAGAGATGAACAAATAACCGTGCCTTTTCCTTTGCACGTTTCACCTTCGACTGTGACAAACCACCAGCGAAAGCAAAGAGGAGCGGTCGAGAGATGACAGCTGTCGAAATACAAAAGGTGGGCCAGAAATTAGAGATACTGCAAGCTCAGCCCAGGGCAATATACACTTGCGGACATTTGAAATGAACCACGTGATGAAAACGCACCGATTAGCAAGTAGGACGCGACGGAGCGACAGTGTCGCTTAGGTCGATTAAGAGAAGATGTAGCGTAGGATCGAATAAGTATGTGTGCGAGAAATTGGACTTTTTACTCAGAAAGCCGCTGAGAAATAGCCAGTTGAGTTACGGGTCCCATATTAAGGCCAGTGATTTCACGTGGTTGCATGACCGCATTGGCTACGAACTCACGCATAATCACCCCCACCATCTTGAACACTTCATTCTTTTGTTTTCAATGGCTCCCCAGACTACTCCAGACATCAAAGCTGTAATACTTATCTTGAAAAAACTTGGACTATCTAACCGCGATATCTCTGACAAACTTGGGGAGATCAATTTCAGTGTTTCACAGACAACTGTCGGGCGAGTGGCAAACAAATACAGCGATGGGCGACCACTTGACGAGAAGGCACCGCGTTCACATCCCCCGTCGAAACTTACCCCCAAAGATGCCAAATATGCTGCCTTATTACTTGCTCGAGGCAAAGCAGCAAATGCTACTGCCCTACAGCGTGCCTATTTCCCTCATGTTTCAGCCCGCACACTTCGCCGATACCTCAAAAAGCTTGGCATGCGCTGCTACCGCCGTCGGAAAGTCCCCCTGCTCAAGTTATCTCACAGGCGAGCTCGTCGTGCATGGGCACGAGCACGATTGCTCTGGCCACAGGCAGCGTGGGATGACATCATATTTTCTGATGAGACACGGATCGAGCTTTTTGGACCTGATGGGTCCAAATATTATTGGAGGTATCCCGGACAGTCGCCCTATGATCCTCGGTTCACAAAGAAGATCGTTGCTCACGGCGGAGGAGGGATGTTTGTTTGGGGTTGTATAACTCGTGAGGGAGTTGGTCGGTTATACCGCATTCAAGGCACTCTCACAGCTGCCAAGTATACCGAAATCCTTTGCGATGCATTCCTGGGTACCCTAGCTGACTACAAGATTACTCCTTTCGATATTATCTTCCAACATGACCGAGATCCCAAGCACACGGCGCGATTGACCCAACAGTGGCTGTGTCGGCGCCGAGTCCGTGTCCTTCCCTGGCCCGCGAAGAGCCCCGATCTCAACATAATTGAGCACGTATGGGCACGTCTGAAGAAGCAGGTTCGATCCCACCAGCCAATTCCTCGGAATGCCGATGAGTTATGGGAGGTTACACTAGAGGAATGGAAAGCTATCCCACCGGACTTCATTGCCAAATTGTACGATTCTTTACCCCGTAGGGCCCTTGCTGTATACACCGCTAAAGGCGGAAGCACTCGTTATTAGACTTTTGTATACATCTTGTCCCAGTTTAATTCATCTTGTGAATCTTTTTTGCGGGTTTGTGTTTCTGAGTGTCAGGTGATTGACAACTCAATTTGGGCTGTGTATTTCAACCAGCCGTTTATCGATGGTTTTTTGAGCAGATGAGTCGGTTTTTTGCGTGTATACGTATTCGATCCTACGCTACGTCTTCTCTTAATCGACCTAAGCGACACTGTCGCTCCGTCGCGTCCTACTTGCTAATCGGTGCGTTTTCATCACGTGGTTCATTTCAAATGTCCGCAAGTGTATATTGTCGGCAACACGATGCAGAATAGCTATCTCAGAGACGAGAAGAGGAGATATTTGAGACAGTGAGAAGACAATGCCCTCTCTGCACCGTGCATATGTAACTGTACATCGCGATTCGAGCTAGGCGGGAGGTTACAAGAGATAGTACGACCTGATCCCATCCATCTGTTCAGGTCGGATCAGCCCTCAAATGAAACATGAAATTCAAGATCCAAAAGGGTACTCACAATCTGAGTGACCTCTTTGGCGGAAGGTCGATCCTCAGGTACCTGCAACCAGCACCTCATAAGGAGCTCCCATATCTCGTCCCCGTAGCGTTTACCCATTGGTAGTGTTTTCTCGGGTCGAGGAGGTAAGTCCCCCTGAAGCAATACAGCAACTAAGGCGGCATTGTCATGCATTTCGTGGTACGATACGTTTCCGGTGATAGTTTCCTAGAAAACACGCGGTTGATATTTGCAACTGATGTTCTTCGAATTGCAGAATAAAGTAGTACCAGTATAGTCTAAGTTCTTCGGGCGAAATTAGTAATCGAGTAGCAGAGCTGCCATCGAATATATGCGTACCATACCAAGCGCATACACGTCAGCTGGTATGCTATGGGCGCCTAGGTCCTTAAAATCTCGGGTGCCTATGGTTAGAAGACAAGAATCAGCAACGCTATTTATATCCAAGTCTAAAATTCCCCTACACTCCAACGTAGAGAATGGCCTTTGTTTGTTGTTGTCCCGGTGAAACCCAACGTACAGTCCGTTAGAACAGCACTCCCAAAATCGGTAAGCATGGATGATCCCTTGTCTGATACGAGAACGTTTTCCTGCGAAATCAAAATGCCGATAGTGGTGGAGGTATAGATCTATCCAATATGCTTGAGTCAGAAAATTGTGTACCCCTTTGAGGTCACCATGTATCTACATATACCCCCGTTGTATGATTTTTATGAAGTGTGAAGCCTCGCCTATCCTTACGATGTTATTGTGGTGAAGGTATGCAAGCCCCTCATATATTCTTGCTGACTACGCTCAAGATTAGGTTGGTAGCACAGTATGGGTAGCATCGACTCACGATATGACAACGGTTAACCCAAGGATTCTTAGACAGATAATCCAGAAGTTTGCCGTGCTGCACCCATAGTGATACCATGCCAATCCTGTCGCGAAAACTGATTAGTCCAAGCAGCTTTAGAACGTTCGGGTGATCGCATTTCGTCCAGTTGTGTAGCTCACGAGCCGTGCGCTGTATATTGATATTGTTTATTATTGATTACATATAAACACACCAAACCATAACCTTTAAAGCCTTGGCTTCATCACTGGAGTCGACGTACACTCGCACTACTTTGATAGCAACATGCGTGCCGTTTAGTAATTTAGCCTTATATACGTCGCCAAAACCACCGTTTGAAACTGAATAATTGCTACTTGTGCTTATATCCAATTGTTCGGCTATGTCCTGACACCCATGCTTGCTTAGTTGCGTAATTATTTCGGACATGGGTTAGAAAGCGTTGTAAACACTAAGCCAAAATATTTGAGGTCTTAACCTGCTCACCATCTCTCTGCTAATTAGGTCGATCATACTACTAGTGACAGGTTGGCTCACTAGTTTTGCTAGCCGTTTGGCATGCTGTTCTGGGTCACAAAAAAAATTGCCCCGACCTCTCTCGACTCAGAATGAACTCATAAAGGCTTGAATGTAGTGGCCTGATCAGTCTTTTGTCGCGAGATACGTGTATCAGTGACCCCAGTGGAGACGGGGCAGCGAGGTGGTGGAAAGCGATGAGTCACAATTACAGTACAGTAGACTTTCAGGTTCTGCTCATTCGCAACATGCCCGCTACTTGGATGAAACATTTCACATCGGTGTTTTATTGCTCCTTTAACATAGCCACTTCCCCAAGCGCTGGACTAATGGTATGTGCGTATCTTCTCTCTGCCTCAGATGATAACCACAAGATTTATGAAATGAACCCAAGAGTGGTGAATTCACCTCGAACTTATTTTCCTAGCTTTTTAAGATATTCTTTCTGCTGATCACAAGGCCGGCGATACAAAAGCTTCCCCGTTACAAATCCGTGACTAAGCTGGAAACTGCGAGGGTTTGTTGCAAAGCCGAGGCTCGCTTGGGGCCCATCAACGAGCAACTTGCGGAAGTCCACTGTACAAGAAAGTCACGACCAAATGGTGAAACCGTTACTACTTTTGAGAAACCTTCAGGTATACGATGACCTTTCCTGAATCCCTACGCATCCCTCCATTATTGTCTGTCACCTCATCTAACTAGCGTGGCAAACGCTTCGTCCCGTCTAACCGGGGCCGTGAACCGATTGTTGGGATTTGGTCGTATATGCGCTTACTAGGCGCTTACGGGTGGACTAACTGTGCAGTACCGATCGCTTATTGCGAATTCAGAAACGGTTTTCCCTGATGAGCGCTAGCTAAGTTTTTTTTAAAGGCGTCGCTCAGTAAATGGCACATACAGTATCTCAACAACGAGAGACCCGTGCGAGACGAAAAACCCACCAGCTTGATGGGGCAAAAATCGTGCACCAGACGGTATCTTTCATACGAGAAAGTAGCAGAATCTAAAACTGAGCCACATGGGTCAGGAAACGCATATATCTCGGCATAATGCGCACCTACGGTTACAAAAAGGGGGCATAAGGCACCGAAAGCACTGTGAGACTCTGGCAGAAAAAAACGGCGTCTCAAAGTAAAGGGATTTGACTGAGCTCGTAAGCGAGTTTTTCGCTTAGATTCCCGCCCTGATGAGCCTCTTGCGTGCTCGTGAGTGCTCGCAAGCGCCGGCCCAATTTACCGACGTCAACAGACCAAAGATTGGTTGTGAGCTTTGAGCGATACAAAGGGGGTGAATGCGGGTTTTGCATATAAATCGTCAACCGTACTTTCTTCATTATTACGTGGATTTGGAGCCGGACGAAGGAGTCATTTATGTCCTACATACCGAGTGGCCGACCGAGTCCCCGAATTTCGAGCTGAGTCATGGCCCTTATCTCTCGAGACATTACTACGAAAACTGATGTGCGCCCTGCTGATATGGGCATTGAACGACAGGTGCAAAAGCTAAAGTATAAATGCTTGTGGTCAACTTCAGTGGGCCAGTCTAACAAAACTGGCCGACTTCCAAGGGTTGAGCGGTAATCAAGAAGACTACATCCTTTATCACCCAAGCTTGAACCCAGGGATTCGTTCAACGACCCCTCATACAGTTGCGATCAAATAAATACAGAAATTGAAAACTGGAGCGTCGGTCAGAATATAATGGTGTGACTAATATGTAGAGCTAAGCTTGACCGCGACTGGCAAGGAATTCAGCCGTAGATGCACTGTTCCTATTTTTGACGTAATCTGGAAGCCGTGTGCGGCCATATTTTTTCTCACAGGCTTTGCATAAACAGTACAGGCCTACGAATCTCCAAGTTAATTGAATCAAGTTCACACTGCATATTCATCGACTTACGAGGTTCGTCCATGTATGATGCCAACAAGGATACTCCGATCATCCATATGGTCCAGACTGGGGCCGTCAAGCTGAAAATACCTACTAAAACAGACGCTAATCGCGAGCCCAACGGTTTGAGTTGGTAGTTTGGACATAGGTAACTCGTAGTCATGGACGACTCCATGGGCATATTTTTCGCCTCGCCGGGTGTAATTGCGTACCCCTGTAGGATAGCCTGTGCCCAATTGTTATACTCTGTAGGAAGGTCCCCGTAGTAAAAAGATTTAGTTCCTGGACCTCCCACAGTTGGAGGATAGTAGTTGCAGTCTTCGCTTCGGCGATTCGGGCCGCTGGGAGGCCTGTACACGCTTGGTGGTGGATTGCCGCCTGAACCACTTGAGCCGCCTGAACCGCTTGATCCACCTGAGCCGCCTTGACCGTTTCCGCATCCGGTCTGACGTCTAGAAAGCTTTAGAGGTTGGCTCACTACCTCTCGCAAGGCCGAAACATCGTGAAAGATATTTGGAGAAGCGCTGTTACCAAGGTCCAGGTTGACGGCGTTGTTGACAACCCACACCAAGTTGGTGATAGCGGTTCTGTAGACATCAACATCTGATGGCCATTGATCAGTTTCCGACCCATTTTGAGCTCCATTCAAGTACGTTAAGTCTTGCTCCGAGATTATCATAGCAGTTGAGCTCGGAAGGGTATAGAAAAAAAGACTCAAGCCTAAGACAGGGCTTGAGAGAGGTTTTGTGCGCATGGTCTCGAGCGAGTCGATGGATATCAATTCGAGCATCCCTAGCGCAAGTTTTCGGTAGTCGTGTGCATCCGTCTCGTTGATACCCTTTAGACCTGAGCCCAGCCCGTAGTACTGGGCAATAAAGCCCTTGTTAAGCTGCCATGCGAACACTATTTTAGTTTCCAGCAGTGCATGCACCGTATAAGTATCGGATCCGGGACAATACACGCCGACCTATTAGTAGATTACAATTCATATCGTGAATGTTTGCTCCTAATATGTCGGGAAGCCAGTTACTAACCGTAAGCGTCTGCGTTTGCTCAAGCAGGCTGTAATCGAATCGTGTATTGTTTACGATGCAATTAGAGAACGTTTCACCCCGATACTCGACACGTTCTTGCTGCTTCAATCCGTCTTCAGAGTTTTGGGTACTCGTGTTCCATGTGCTCATGACAGTATAATCGAACAAGGAGCCGGACAACCGAAAAGAATCACCGCGGCCAAAGTCCTTGGGCTCGCAAGCTGGAACTGCTGGACGCAATGCCTTAGGGAGACACCCTGTGCCCCAGTAGCCTGGCTCGTATGAGCTGGTACCGTGATAGTGTGGCTGAAGCATCGGGACCAGCTCAAAAGCCTGGGTCATAACTGGATGGCTTGTCAACGGTAATCCTGGCTTTCACAACAGCCAGAATAAATGGTGCTTACAGCTTACAAGTGTAAAAGCCGGCAAAACGACTAGAAGAAATACTATAAGCGTGACTAGCGTGAACCGCTGACCATGAGGACACGGGTGGTCCAGGCTATATTTGAGCGGCGGCAGCAAACGATTGAACATGGTCCACTCTATGTAGTGCAGATTCACAACAGACAAGGCTAGTAGACTCTTGATAGAGTGTCGAGAAGGCGTCTCTTGTATGGGGGGTTATATACGTGCCAAAATGGTGAAAAGTACCGAGCGGCGGACGCATGCGAGTCTCGTGCAAAGCTCATCGGGTTAGGAGAGCTCACCTGCCCGATAACATGCTTTCGCCGTGAGGAGTCAAGCACGTCAACTTAGCCGAGAAGCACTGAGGTTTCAGCTAACCAATGTACGAAGCAGAGAGTTCATCTACATCACATTTAGAAATATTATTCAGTTAAGCGGAGTTAAAAGGCTCCAAAGAATACGCCAGGCAAGGCTGTGGCTACACGTGGTAGATGCTCATCAGGTCTCATCAAATAGACGCCATCCCTCCTACACGACTAACTAACCTTTAGCAGCTATTTCTTAGCCCGGTCCCAGCCAGTAAATGCATAGGCGGACAATATCATCAGCCTTCAGCGGCTGATGCACTTATAGCCCACAAGTTTGTACCTGGTAGATCGTGCTTTTTGCTTCATACTTTTGCATATCATTGTGATTTGCAAAACGGTCCGGAGTCGGCGCTTATGAGCGTTCACAAGAAAAAAAAGTATTTCAACGTTTAAACCGGTCGTAAGTCTCCCGATTCTCAAGCTAGAGACAACTAAAATGTACCGTTGGGATCGCGGCGCGATTGAAGGTGTATCGAAATATGTGAGTGCCCGTAAGCGCCGACTCCGAACCGTTTTGCAAATCGCAATAATGGATGGGATGGCTCTTCTGTTAGACCTTGCAACTTCTTTACCTATGTTTGATATATACTCTATGGAAAGGTAGAAAACTGAATTTCAGGGTCACAAAGATAGCCAGGATCATGTGCCATCCACCCGAAATCCCAAGTGAACTCAGGACCGGCACCTGAAAATCAGTCTGGACACACTGATTTTCAGGTATCTGGTCACCTTGCTCGCCAAGGTCACTTCCCCGGAATTGTCGCATCAAAAAATGACGGGTCTCAGGGTCGTTCTTGGTAACCAGGGCTTCCAGTCTCGGGATAAGCATGCTAGGGTCATGTCGCACTCCCCAACACACAGTTCATCTTCGGGATCCGTTCCTAGAAGTGGACACTTATGTTAAGACGTACATCGGACTTAAAGTACTATCTACGAGCTAGCCCAGAAAAATCTCGAGCGAGAATAAGGCAAGAAGTTGCTGAGTGGATATGAATCGTGTATGACCCCAGCCAAACATATTTAGGTCCTACCAATCTGGTGTTTTTGTATATCGTGCGTACTCATATAAGATAGCTAAGGTCTATCTTCTTTTATCCCACGCCAGTGTCAGAGGTCGTCAACTAGCGTCGATTCGGTAGACAGATAAATGTCAACATTAAATACTACAATACTCAATTTGATGTCACCGAGGCGGATCGAAAGCTCATGCAATATAATCGCGGCGCATACATATAGCAAACTCGCATGTAGAGTATGTACGCGCTGCAACGACGCCTCCGTTGCCGCTCTATACCTGTGGGCTAAAGCGTTGTGTGCTTCAGTTGTCTTTTATGAGGCAGTGGGTGGTTTACATACGCCCCACACCGAACGTCCAGACCGCACAGCTTTCGACTCATATGGAAGTCTCTCCTGAGGTCGGTAAGCTTGAGTTTCAGTCTCTCAGCTCTCTAGCTTGGCTGCGTATCTCGTGTCCGTCGACAACTTTCAATGCTGGCGAGGGGAAAAAAGAACAAAGCAGACAAGTTGATCGAACTCCGAAAGCGGGCAAGGTGCCCAGCCCGGCACGGGCCCTTTCTAGTTCTATAAGGCTCACCTGAAATGTCCGACTCCAGGTGAGTTTGACCTGGATTTCGAAACATGGTCCTGAAATCTGGGGGTTTGCCTTTTCATAGAGATATATTTGTTTTCTCATTATCGTCAATGCCTTGGCTGAGTTGATTGCGGAGCTTGGCCTTTCCACCGCTGGCTAAGTCAGTTTCAGCGCACCCATGATTTCGGGGTACTCGGAGTGCCACTTCTTGTACACTTCTGGTCCAATTCTAGGCTTGATCCTCAGTAGCATCGATCTCTGCCGCAACTCGACCACAACTCAAGAATTGGAGCCAGAATCGGATGAGAATTGCTCAACTCAGAATCACCAACTCTGAGCGCTCTCCATGGGTTCTCGATATCGTTGACGACCTTGGACAAACATTTGTCCGAGTTTTGATCATTTCTTGATACCGCCTTGATTGTCGTAGTCGCCCCTTTGCTTTTATGATAACTCTTCCTCTTGCCGCCACTTTAGTTCTGGTGTTTGCCGCTAAACGTGAAGAAAGGGGGCCTTTCGGTGCGTGTTCTTGGCTCTTGCGGACCACTCGCTCCGATCGATGTTAATTCGCGGTACCTGTGTGAGAAACCCTCTTGTGGAGAATCTTTGATTCATGTTTGAATGGCTAGGGCTTAGAGTTCCGAAGCTCTCCGGCCTAGATTTTTAGTATAACGCCACTTACGATTCCCAAGGCAGGTCCCACCCAATATTGATCTCATCAGCTTCACATCGTGTTATAATTTACGGTGGAGCCCGCATTGAGGAATCTTTTCTTAAGGAACAACCGCTTGACGTTTAGACGGTAGACGCTCAGATCGGAGGTAAGCTCTACGGCATACACGAGTGCAACGCCACTCACAAATCGAGGTTGTCCGACGCGGGTTTTACCCCTGAATACTCCCACGGAGTAAACGGCATCTGCTGGCAAGATCGTTCAGCGTCAGGCTGGCACGCCGCTGACTGGAAATGAGCAGAATGCCTGGTTTCAAACAGTTGCCCGAACACTGTAGGATTTGCTTTCAGAAATAACTGCATATAGATTTATGTCGCATATATCCGGAAATTACCGCAATATCATACCTTCCGAGCCTTGCTGGTAAACGGGTTCGCAATGAATAAGACCCCTTATTGTCTATTCCAAACAAATGTCCTAATCACTGGTTCTTATAGATACAATGGTCCTTCTCCAAATTCCTACACGTGCTTCCACCGCCCACCACCCCATCCAACTAGCGTTGCGAAAGCTTCGTCCCGCCCAACCGGGACCACGAATCGCTCTTCGAGAACTTCTGATCCTTTTATGTACCGTATCACTAGCCCACCTAGTGAGCCCTTTTTTACCCCGCGCAAGTCTTCAAGATCAACTTTGATGGCGTTGCTCGAGGAGGAAGAGATTGGACTGAAGGTGAGGAGCGTAGATGAAACGATAAGCATGCCTGGACGAGAACGATGTTGGGCAGGGTAACCTATCAACGGTGGTCATCAGCGCAAGGTTCCACAGATCTGGGTTCGACATATAAACACACTTTGTTCAGGCGCAGCATATACGGATCTTTGGCTCTCCGCACCCCTCGCTTGATCTACAAGTTGCTTTGTCTTCCCTAGCCAGTTCCACGCGCGCACAGCCCCTTTGCGGATCCTGTCCTCATGGGGTATGGGTGTTTCCGTCGTTCGGTGAGGAACCATAAACGCGGCTTCATCCTCGCTCTCTTCAGATCCTGGGAGCAGCGATGACATCGACGGAGACCGAACTGTCAGGGTGTCCGCTATGTTTAGGTTAGATGCGCTCGCATTCGATTTTGTGTCAGCCCGGTCCTTCTCTTTGTCCTTCTTCCGCCTTGGAATGCGTTCAGGCACAACCCGTTCGCCCCTCGCTACACGCTGAGAGATCAAGTCCATTGCGACTTCTGCATCCGTTGGAGCATCATCGAACGCTGGAGGTAGCTTGGGCAGGTGCCTTACAATGGGCGGGATGAACCAGAAACTGATGCCCATTGCGAGAGTAACGAGTTTAGAAGTATTTTGAACGAGTATTGAGCCGACAAAGAGGATGCTGAGGGCAATAGTATACATTCGAGTGGTTGCGGGTCGACGATGAAGGAAGATACTGATGGAAGTTGAATTAATGGTAAACACTCGTAGATGCGAGAGGTAACGCACTTTTTGACACGCTCGTGGAGGTCGGCGAGCTCGTCTGCAATATCTATTAACATTAGTTTCCAATCATCCGGATCGTCCGAGCCTTCCTCTGCCCCCATTGCGACCTCTCCTTCCCCATCGTTCTTCACCTCTTCCATTGTTGACTTGGCCTTCTTCTGCTTTCTCTTCCCAGCTCCCTTGACTAACTTCATCACGTCGCGGACGCTCAAACTACCAGACACGCCTATGCCAGGTACTCCGCCCTCGATTGCTCGCCCCAGCAGCTCTGCTTCCCTCGCGGCCTCCCTTCTCCTTCTAATCTCCTGCCTAGTCACAGTCCCACCCGTAACCATCGCGTACAAGATCAACCCCAGGGCAAGGGGCGTCAATAGGCTTGCAGCCCACGCGGCCCAGAATATTCCGCACCAGAGTCCACTCTTCCTTGGATCGCGCCACAAGGTGAGTCGTCCGAGATGTACGAACGCGGGTACGTAGGCTGGATATACAGCCATGTAAAGCCGTTGAGCCGAATTGGCGGCGCGACTGAGTCTAAATCTGCGTTTGGCTGGCGGGGGAGGGGCTTGAGGAATGTGTGGGTAGATCAGGGCTGCAATGTACTCGAATGGGGTGCTCGGAGATTGGAGGTTTGGCGGAAGTGTGGGTTCAATTGTTTGTTTTGGTGGAGGAGTGGAGAGCGAAATCCAATCTTCGTCATCTGCTGGAATCTGGCTGGGAACGAGCGCATCTGCGTGATTGGGATGAATAGCGACTTCGTTTACTCGCTAATGTTACGTTAGATCGACGAGCTAAAGATGCTTCGACATTCACTTACTTTTGCAAATAGTCGGAGATAGCGCTCGACTTCCTCCGCATCGTATAGATTACGCAAGTCCTCGTCTGTTAAATTCTCGTCCTTGAGCGTCAAAAATGAGGCGCCGCTTCCCCTCCGAAGCTTTTCTAGGGCGGCTGGTCGGCTAGCTGGGGTCTCGGATCCAAGTCCGCTTGTGTTCGACTGAGAACGGTGCCTAAGTGTAGGATGAGAAGGGGCTGGTAAATTGATGAAGGAGGGAGAGACTGACGGTTGACGATTTGGATGAATAGGTGGTGAAGGGATACGTTGAGAAGGTGTGTCTGTAACGGTGTCGTGGTACTGTGGACTGAATATACTGGTGTCAAGGCTGGGTGGTTGTGCCGTCGATCCATTTGTATGTTCTGGAGCCGTCGGGTATGTTTGAGCCGGTGGCTCGGGCTGGGATGCGTATGGTGGCAAGGTGCTGGCCACCGAGGACGGTTGATAAGACATGTTGTCTACACGACTAGCGTCGACCGGGGTAACAAGTAAAAGCGGAGTTTCAGGTGCTTCAGAAGCTAGAGATACATTCGATTTGGATAGGGTATACGTCGATTCAAGGTCACTAGATAGCGTGTCTGATGATACAGGATGCGGCAGAGCGTCGGTACGAGGTGAACGGGTATCCAAGTCTAATAAGTTTTGTTGGCTAAGCTGCGAGGGCCGTTGAGGTAAAGGTGGTGCAGGAGATGCACTTCGAGATATAGGAGCGCTGTTTAGAGCACCTATGGACTCGCCATTGGGAGGTAAGGGAGTGCGACGTCGGGCAAGCGCTGG
>WSTH01000205.1:0-33166 GCA_019616345.1 Ceratobasidium sp. 395 | reverse complement strand
CTTTTGGACGAGCCATTTACTGGGGTGATTTATCTCGAAGGATCGGGTGTGACGGAGGACTTTACTTCCCTCCGTGGTAAGCGTATTGGATATGTTGGCGAGTTTGGAAAGATTCAGATCGATGAATTGACCACACGTAGGCTGCCAATTTGCTACGGGCTCCAATGCTCACGGGCTCCGTTCACAGACTACGGGCTGAAACCAAGCGACTATACCGCTGTGCGCTGCGGAATGAACATTTCTCGGGCCATCAAAGAAGGGAGCATTGATGCTGGAATTGGCCTAGAGAACGTCCAGATGTGCGAAGTACGTAAATTGATCACGACTCGGGCGCTTACCGGACTCATGCCACATTTCAGCTCGAAGAGTGGTGCAAGACTCAAGGCCGTCCTATTTCCGATGTCAAAATGCTTCGCATCGACGAACTTGCAGAGCTCGGCTGTTGCTGCTTCTGGTCAGTCCGCCCCTGTAATCAATCATCTCGCCTAGTCTAATTCTGCCTCAAGTTCGATTTTGTATATCGGTGAGGTCCTTTTGCGCGGCTCCAAGCGCACGCATGGTGTTTCTTGAAGCAGTGGTATCTCGGTACAGTACTTTTTCTCGCTCGTGTTTAGTGTGCCAGCACGAGACCACGGGTGTCTGCCTGCGCTTCCCGCCTGTGAGCTCAGACGCCCACTAGGTCGAGGAGGCGCGTGGGGCGGGCTGAGACCGAGACCGTTGGAACTTGACCACGTTCATGCGTGCGAAAGGAGTGTCTTGCCCCCGCACTATGCGGGGATTGTATGCTGACCAACCGTTTTCAATCTTAACTAAATAGGGAACGAAAGTATGTAGCTTTGATATTCCCCGAGACTCCTTCTGACGCATTTCATCATGATTGATTGATTGATTAGACTTCTTGACTACTCATAAGAAGGAAGCTGCCGCTTTTATGCGTGCTGTTAAACGTGCTGCCGATGACATGTTCGCCGAACCGAAGGCTGCCTGGGCTGCGTACTGCGATTTTAAGCCAGTGATGAATACGCCTCTAAACGAGAAGATTTACGAGAGGTGAGTAGTGCATATAGGCGTTCAAAGCCGGTATTGACGTGAATTTCAGGTCGTTTACTTACATGTCGCGAGACTCTGCCAATGTGCCGCGTGATTGGATCAAGGTAGGTACGCCCGTTAGAAGAACAAGGTACCGCAGCTCACTGCGCTGTCGTGCCTTTGCAGGTCACCAATTACTCCAAACGCCTGGGCATTGTCTCGGACGACTTCAGCCCCAACATGACAAACGAGTTCCTATCCTGGGCGTTGCCAGATGAAGTGGCCGACCCCATTGAAAACCAAAAGCGCATTGCTCGGCGCCAAATGCAGATTGCTATGAACGGGGGTGTATTGTGTGGGCGTTAGAAGAATCACGGCAGTCACGTGCCTCCGGCGTTGGAATTTAGTTGTTGAAAATGAACATCAATTCTTGAACTTGAACACTCCATCGGGATATCTGTCTTTCTACCGCCGATGCTGTTGATGATCATCAAGTGAACAACTAGAGCCTAGGACTTTAAGGTGGATATTACACCACTCTAAATGGACCCAGAAGAGATAGGAGAGGCGAACAGATCCCAAAAGTCAATTGAGAAGCCGCCCCCTGCTCCTGATAAAGCCTCCGACCGCCTTCTCCCGTCTTGGATCAGAGGTTCTGGTCTGATGTTCAGGCCGCCCCTATGAAAATCCATGCAGAACACCGGAGCGGGCTTTGGCGTTCTCCGAGGGTCCTCGCCTCGACCACACCATATGCAGGTCAACCGCTCAGCCCCTATTCAAGTATAAAATCACGGACTCTCCGGCTGCAGTCTTCATTCCGCTTCCTCCCTCTCCCTCTCTCGCATCTCTGCACCCGACGCTCGCTCTACTCTATCTTATTATCATGATACTTTCATCCACCATCGCGAAAACGACCTGAGTCTCGAAAGCACTCAATAGGACGCTTCAGTGGGTTCAGACTGTTCAGGCAAACCCGCCATTCCATAGTCCTATTGAGTACTGAACAGTACTTAGTAGATTTCAGCTTCTTTCGGCCGCGCGACTTGTGAATTTGTCGTATTCGGCCGCGATTTCCGAGCCGGCACAACAGCTAGGCTCCGGCATTTCTTGCGCGCCGAGGTCAAACCACCTGCTTGGTCCCTCAGGTACGCTTAGCTACTTCTCTCTCGCGTGCGTTCTGACAGCGCTGCATGACATTGACAGCGTCGATCAGTTGGGCTCAGTGGCGCGTGATGTTTGGCTACAATGTGGGGTCCGCGTGCAGCTGGGCGTAGGCGTTGAAGATATGGAATAAATATCAATAATATAGGTTTACGTGGAAAAATAGATGAGCTACAAATCGTCCAAATACAGCTACAAAGCGTCCGAGTAAATAAACATAAAATCATCCATGCTACGATATTTATTCAAATAAAAATCCGAAAAGTGTTCCAAGACGTTGTCGCGGCTCACATCGCGAGGTGCGGGACCGCGCATGATTGGCGCCAGCGGGCACAACCGTACTATCTCCGAAGCGAGAACTATTCGATGTTGCCAGCGTCCGTCGGTCTTGCTCACTTTTAGTAGGCCCGAGATTCGACATGCTGACGGGGGGATTTTGGTGAAGGTGCGGACGTATGTCATCAGCGGGGGTTTCGGGATGAGGATGGTTGGCGTCAGTCGGAATATGAGACGAATCTGGCCGATAGAGCAGTCTGGCCGCAGTAATATATGTTATGAGTTCGTAACATTGTGGTGAGTGTATAGTTATAATACACACCTTTCAGTTTCGCGGTTGAAACGGGTGTGTTCTCCGAAGTGACGTATAGGACCGGGTCATTCTGTGCACCGGGTTTCGAACGAATTCGTTGCATCTTCAAAGTCTTGGAGGTAGATCCAGCTTTGGGCGGGCGTGCGTGTACCCGAAGGGCGTGCCAGGTATCAATGCGAGTATGCTGGTCGATCGTGGTTGGCAGGGCGGTCAGATAAGGCGAGTGCTTGATCTCGTGCAACATCTGCTTGAGATCCAGACCGTGCTTTTCGCAGACCTCTTCGATGGATTTTCGACGGTCCGACGGGTCTTGATTAATCTTCTGCAGGTCGGAGATGCCATGCGTTTCTTGCAGTCGCGGGCGAGGGTGATGCCTTACTAAGCTTGTGTCCTCACCAGCTGGGCGCTTGCGCTTCCGATTATTGGTCTCGGCCTCCACGCTCCCTTGTGCGAGCAACCAGCTCTGAACCTGCGTGGACAAGAACGTAAGTCACAGTCATCGCAATGCTACATGCACTTACCTTCTGGTTTCCTGTAGGATTCTCAACGTGGGGATAGGTCCTGCTGATCACACGTTGATTGGCCACGCCCGCAACCACGCCTGCACCCGCACCCACACCCACACCCACGTTCGCGCCCGCACCCTTGTTTGCGCCCGCACCCTCGACTACGCCCAGACTCTCGCACTCGCCCTCGCTCAAAATCCCGCTCTCGCTCTCGTTCACCCGCTCTCCCGCCGAATTGCTCTCGCTTTTCGACTCGTCATCTAACTGGTCGCCGTACTGGTCTCGACCCTGCTCGCTCGACTGCTCCTCCGCGCTCTCGCCCTCGCTCCCATCGACCTCTCCCGCCTTTGACGAATGCACACTCGCTGTCTCGCTGCCGACCTCGTTGGCTTCTGTGGGGACCTGTCCACCACAAGCAGGACCCGCTGTAATACCGTACGTGTTGGTATGTTATCTTGAGCGTTTAAAGATGACTCACCTTGCATGCTCGCACTTCGTTCCAACTCCAACCTACACCAATCCATCCACGCCTCAAAGTCTCTTATTCTCTCGCGGCGCGTCAACCACCGGGTCGTTTGTTTCTTCCATTCGCGGCGGTTCGAGGCGCGATAAGCGTCCTTCACATCGACGTGAAGATGCTCCATCGTCTCAGTTGAGTAATTATCAGCGCTTCCTTTCCGTCTAACATGGTCGTCTAGGTGTCGGATCACATGGAGCTTAGGGATGTTGAAGTGGGGAATCACGACCTTCTTCCCCCGACGAGTACCGTTACGAATCCACCCCCATCGCTCCTTCATAAGACTTTCGTGGGCCGCTCGATATGCTTCCAGAGATCGATCGGACTGTGTCGGGAGCTGAGCAAGGTAAATACAATCCATCCCCGCCCGAGTTGCCCGAGTGACCTCTTCATTGATCTTGCCAGGTGCGTTTGCAACGATGCACAGATGTTGCCGCTCAAGCATTCGATGCTCTATGCCGGTCATTTGTGAAATATGGGACACTCCCTGGAGAAACGCTCGATCGCCAGAGAAATGGACTTGTGACCGTACACGTGCGTCGTACTCCGGCTTCCCCATCCCGGTAAGGTTGAACCGATAAATGTGGTCGTAAAAAAGCTTATGAAAGCCATGCAGTAAATCGGGACAGAGGACTTCGCAGATGTCGAGACCGGGGAGACTCTCCCAAAACGGCTTGTCGACCCCGTTCAGATGTTGTTCGGACGACAAATTCATGTATTCTTCGATCGAAGGTGAGCGTTTGTATGCTGCCTTGTAGTCTTCCTTAATCTTCTTGATTCGATCTAGGATGCTTTCTCGAGTCCGCGGCGGTGCACATGTTGCGTCTCCGAGCTGAGTTGGATTGCATATACAATGCGGACACGTCTGCGCGCCGAGCCCAGCGAGCATCCACTGTTCCTCCAGATCGGCTACGTATCCGATGAGTTCGTAGAATACTGATCGTATGCAACCTTCAGGATCGACAACGTTGTGGGGTTCTGGACGGCGCAGGGGTCGGGTAATAATTTCCATGCAGCGATGAAACAGACGACGATTCAAGACGCCTAGGATTTTACTCCGCACAGCCTTAGGGCGACGTTCCAAGGTGGCCATGGTCCGTTGGAATTTGGACTTCGGTATGTAGGCAACGAGGATCCAAGCATCTTCGCTCGTCTTGGCGCGAACTGACTTGTCTATGTTCGCTAGGCTCATATAGAGTGCGTGAGCAGAGACGTCGCCGGAATGAGTGGATAGCTGCGTTGCATCGCTCGCGAGGATCATCCCTCCGAGTGTTGTACCTCGCGGTAAGGTTTTCTGTCGAATTTGAATTATTTACTGACAATCTTTTCTCATTGCAATCATACCTGACGATCGTTCCAATAATCCGCCGTCCATGGGTTATCGTACAACCTGGTAGTCTCATCCTCGTCGTAATGCCGTTCCGGACCAAATGACATCTTTCCGGCGAACCAGGGCCGCCCAAAAATAAAATCGGCGCACTTTTCAAGGTCGCGGAAGAACAAGGTTACTTTGTCGTCCTTATGCGCATGAGGTAAGAGAATATCTTCAGCGTGCCATTCTGGCCCACCAAATCCACCCATCTGATCTTGAATCTTTTTGAACAGCTGCTTCGCATTCTTGAACGAGTAGCGGGTGTTTTTGTACTGATTAATCAACCATGTTGTGAGTTTAATTTTTCTTCTTATCAAATAATCATGTGCTTACGCGTTTTGTTTTAAGCAGATCGTTTAAACTGCGCTGCGACACCTTCGTTGTTGCCATCCATCTTACTGTCTCCCACTCGTCTTGCGAATTCCACATCGCCCACGGATTTCCGCCTCGTAACTCTACGTTTCGGTCGCGCTCGATTTCCCATGATGTCTGACCTTTACCGAAGCTCTGGCCAGCCGTAGGGTGTTGATAGATGACCCGCCCGTCTCTGATAATACGAAGGTACGGCTCGTTCGGATCGTATGGCACATCCAATACCGGTTCACTGACAGGCGCGATTGGTACGATAGGTATAGACGGTGCGATGGGCGGTGCGATGGGTGGTACGATAGGTGGTGCGATAGGTGCAATTGGTAGGTCGATATCAAATTGATCGGCTACACAACTGGTGAGTACGCTGCGATAGGTAATTAGTGATTCGACTAACCAGAAGAGTTCCCGACGGTCTCAAAACCGCCCGCCCACGCGTTCCATAAAGTGAATGACTGACTTGTATCAGACGCGTTGGGCATGGTCGATTGTACGGTCTGGGCTGGAAACTGGGGGATTGGAGCCGGGTCTGATAGTTGTGGAATGGGGTTTGCCAACCATATTGGCTGCGACAGGTCTTGTAACGCCATGTAAGTTGATTCGAACCCGGACTTCGGAATTTGTAGCTGATCGAAGGTACTGCCGGCAGTGTTAATTACAGCTTCTATCACACAAATCTAGTAAGTCTTATCGCTTCAAATTAAAGTTATTGGAGCACTGACCGTCGTGGTAAATCTGTGTAGAACGCGTAAAATATTCGCTTCGTGTTACAACTTCGTGACCAGTACAAGCCTTAACCCTTCTCATATGTCGGCGGCAGGCCGCCTGGGTATCGAAAGGCTTCATGCAGTGGCCGCATTCGTAAGGAAAAATATACACAGACATTGGGTGAGAGCTCGTGGTGGGAGGCTGAGAGAGGTGGTTGTATAATAAGGAAAAAAAAATGTGAGGACCGTTGCAAGCTCGGTCTTCAGACAAAAGCAGACCCAAATTCAGACAGAACCAGACTCAAATTCAGACAGAACCAGACCCAAACCGACGTTTCAGACTTCAATAACCGGATATATGCAATAGGAAAAGTGCACGGACATATTGGACCGCTCGCGAATAGGACTTCGGATTTATCGTACAGTGTCCAGAACTCGCGCAAACTTGTACTAGCTGGGCGATAAGGTAAGCTTTTTTCTCGGTTGCACTCCCAAGTTAGTTGCTAACCAACTCTCCAACAGCCGCGACTTCATGTTTGACCCCCCCAACTTGGATGGTACGCTCAAATCCCCGTTCCCCGACTTGGATTGTGCGCTCGAGCCCTTGCTCCAGCTGTCATCCCTTCGGCCGCCGCCTATCTCCCAACAATCGCGCACCGACGAGGGTTAGAGGTTCAATACACTGGCTTCAGCACTATAAAAAACCCGCCCCCTTCACGCTCTTTCTTCATTGCAACTACTCGACCTTCATTCAGCTCTACGTGTTCCACTCCTCTCTCACCTCCTCTTGATACTTCCATACACTTGCTAGTCAACGTGTGCCATCACTCCCTCCCCTATCCTCTTTTTTTCCATATACTTCTACGCTTTTGTGTGCTGCGCGCCGAAAGCATATCCCACAACCGCCTTAGACTCGGTAAGTGTATGTTTTCATATTCTTTATCAGTACTCTAAGAGACTTGTCCCATAGCTTTTTTTCGCTTTTTCTCGCCTTTTTCGTTTTTTTTTTTTTTCGCTTTTTTTTTCGCCCTCTCTTCTGCCATGGCCCCTCTTCGTGCTGAACTCTCCACCGTTTCCCTCCCTCCCCGGGACTTGCTCTTGGCAAAGCGTCGAGCTAAGGCAATCAAGCGCGGGATCTCGCCCTCGGTGCTGGCCAACGACTTGGCGCAACAGAAAAAGCGGCAAGGCAAGGCACCAGCCCCCACCTTGGCTTCACTGCGCGAGCGACGATTGGGCCGGGAGCTTGGCTATTACAACCCGCCGCCTAACGGGGACGGATGTTTCAAGTTCAAGCGCATTAATCGTCGACCCCCCTTGGTGCGGACACCGGCGGTTCCCTATCTTGCTGGCCAAGAAGGTAAACCATTCTTTCGTTGTACATTGTAATGTACTGACCTACTTTTAGACATCCCCCACTCGGATACCGAGTCTGACGCGACAGGTGCCACTGCACCCGAACTAGCCCCTCAGGGCGTCGACGTCACGATGCAAGACGCAGAGAGTGCCGAGGCCGTCAACATCCACGACGAGGAAGACGAAGACGCCGACGCTGATGGTGAGGATGAAGATACCGACGAGGACGACGAGGATGCCGAAGGCGAAGATGATGATGTATTCATGGCGGGTGCGTTGAGATAGTATTTACTCGCAATGCGCACTGTGTTTTGCTAACAGGCTCTGTATCTTAGCCTCCACATTTACCCCCCATCCGTTCGTTGGGCAACCCTGGCCCCAGTACATTGACGTTGGTGCTGGCCCGACTTTCGATAACCAGTCGGGTTGGAGCACTACATCGCGTAAGTGTCCTCCAACTGACAGGATGTGCGGGTTACTAATTATTGCCCAATTAGTCGATCTACTCAAAAACACAGACCCTGAAGATCTTCAAGCCCTATTCGGCGGTCTGCAAGATCTTGCAGCCAGCAAGTTTGACGCTCCGACTGGATCCGCCGGCGAACCTTTCGCCATGCATCAGCTCTATACCGCCGTCGACAACCTCGAAGCAACACAATCCTTGCAACACGTATCCAGCCACACCAACGACCACGCCATGGCGCCGGTGCCTGGCATCAATCAACCGGCACTGCCCTCGTCGAGCGCCTCAAGCTCCCGTTATCCGCGCGCCAACACCCCACACCCCACAGTCTCGATCACGAACTCCCGGCCTCACAACTCACTCGGATTCACGCTCACCCCTGCCCGTGTCCTGCCGTCACTTGTTGATCTCACTGGCAGTACATCCCCGGAAGACCAGGCAGGCTACGACTCCGACATCGGTTGCCCGTCTACACCTGTGGCCCTGGACGATACCGACATTGGCTTAACCGACCGCCCAGTATCGGCACCGACAAGTCCGTTTTCAACTCGGTTCCAGCCATGGCCAGAGACGTCAACAGGGCCACGTCGAGCACCGTACCCCGCGCGAACACCAGCTAGGCATATTCAGTCCCGTTCATCCCGCATGCTCAACACCCGGCGACTACTTCGTCAAATCGCTCGTGGACGTGGCGCTCCAACGCTGCTAGAGCTTCGATCAAACGCACGGAAGGTGCACACAAGGCAGCGCCGTCGCCGTGTTCGGAATTCTTCCGGCCCAGGATCCAACACGCGCCCCCTTCGCATTGGGCTAAGGTCAAGCGAGCTAACCGGACCTCAACAGACACTCATGCCAGCAATCGAGCTCCATCTTACGAGGAGCCTGTTTTTTGTGCATCCTTGGCCCAAGGATCACGAAAAGCTCCTGCGCGAGGCGGTTGAATACGCGGAGGAAGTGACAGGGGTTGTGGCCGATGCCGGGGTAATGTCTGAGAAGTTCAAGGAGACAGTAAGTGGCATTTGTGCTCAACACTAAATCTTTGTACTCAAATCTTCATTCTTAAGGGCCTAGGCAAACTATCCTCCCTCCGCAGCAGTCCTCTCAGCAAGATCGAATATATGATGGAGGAGAAACACGGTGTCGCGACTGGAGATGACGATGTGCTGATTGAACTCATGTCCAATGACGCTTTCCTGTACCCGACGCCCGATTGTGTGAGTTGCTCAACTAGGACTATTTTAACTGAAACTTAACGCTTTATTTAATTATACAGGAACCTACTCAATATTTCTGTGTCGGCACACTCTGCGACACGGTTGAGATCATGGTATTCAGGTCGACAAAAAGCCTTGGCCAGGCGTACTTTGAGGATCTCGTGTCGCCGGATGACGCCGCCGAATGCTTACAATGGCACCGAAAACTCCGTGATGGCACCGCTCGCCAAGGAGTGCCTCCAGCTTTGATCGCTTTGGCCGCTACGATGGTGAGTCTTATAGTTGCTGATCTAATTGTATACATTACCCTCATGTACCTCATGTTCACCCGAATCAGATGTTTTGGGCACTCGACAAGATTTATCTTGGCACGAGTGTTCGATTCGAAGAAGGCCGATATGACACAGTTTTTGAACGTTATTTCCGCACGTTGGTTGCACTCCCACACCTTGGGAAGCTTCGTACCGACTTACTCGACCACCTCAAGTAAGTTTACATATGTAATTCATATCAACAGCCGTCTCTAACTAATGAACGATAGGGCTTATTATATGGACCGTTGGCCAGCTCCGGAGGAGCATGACGACGATGACGACACCCCCCTCGCTTGGTAGGCTGCTGGCTCGGCTCTTCCCCTATCCACTTTTCATTCCCTTTTTTGCTATGCCATAATACATCCACACTCATTGTTTCTTAGACGCGCTGCAATATATGCCAATTTGATTCCGAATTATTGCTTAATTACCTCGTAATGCTAAATACAGCCCCGCAATGGCGTCAGGTACAACCTGTACCCAACAGTACGTGATCGAAAAACGATCGACACTGTCACTTGCGTTGCCAAGATGGCCACGCGCGATTAGACATTGGTGTACCTGGAGAACCGAGCCTGCGGTTTGACATCAGCGCACTACCTTACACCGGAGAGCCAACACGGCGAATCGTAAGTGCCGGCTCGGAAATCGCGGCCGAATACGACAAATTCCTAAGTCGCGCGGCCGAAAGAAGCTGAAATCTACAAAGTACTGTTCAGTACTCAATAGGACTATGGAATGGCGGGTTTGCCTGAACAGTCTGAACCCACTGAAGCGTCCTATTGAGTGCTTTCGAGACTCAGGTCGTTTTCGCGATGACGCTTGTCGCCGGCATCACTTTGGCGACTGCTGCTTCGGCCGTTCCTGTCGCTGATCGTCGGACCATTTCGTTTGGGCCGTGGAAGTTCGATTCAGGAGCCGCTAGCTCTCCTACTAGCTCTGGTACTTGCACTCAGTCTCGCGTCCCGGTTACTGTCAACGTCGCAACTACGGATGTCCGTCAATCCAAGCCAGCGACTCAAGGCGCGTTGACTGGGTTCATGGCGAACTACTGGTCCACCGGTTCGACCGTTAGCCAGCAAGCTATTCCTCCCAACCCCGACGGTAGCCTGCCTCGCAAGCCAAGTCAGGCGACATACAATATCTTCACCCAGCTTTGCTTGCCTAAGGACTGGAAAGACGGTGGAGTGGTTCACATCGGAACTCATGGGTAAGCCTGACACTTGCGTCGAATCCACTGGTACTCATTAATTGTAGCATTAACTTCGATCACTCGTACTGGGAGTTTGGATATTCTAAAGAGTACAACTATATCGAGGCGGCCACCAAGGCTGGTTATGCGGTATTCACCCACGATCGTCTCGGTAGGTGTGGTACAGTAGACGCTCGAGCCTATTCTTACCATCTCTGCAGGTGTTGGTCAGTCTGACAAACCCGACGGTCTGGCTGAAGTTCAGGCTGCGACTGAAGTTGAAATCTTGCACCAGCTGATCCAAAACCTGCGCCAATCCGCGAAGTTCTCCAAAGTAGTTGGCATTGGGCATTCTTTCGGAGCGTAAGCCTATGTTACTATATTATTTATTTGCGTTGCTAAACACACTTGTCTTTAGTATCCAACTAACTGGTATCGCCAATAAGTATCCAGACGATCTCGAGGCAGTTATCTTGACTGGATATACGCCTTCCATGGTCTCTGTACCCCTTGCGTTCACTGGTTGGGCTATTACCTTGGCTAAGGAGCAATCCGATGCGAACATTCGATCTCGTTGGATGTCACTGCCGAATGGCGCCAACAAGTACACTACCGATCTTGCTTACTGGGGAACCGGCAGCCCGAGCGCCGATCGTTTCGCCTTCTTTGCTGAAGGCAACTACGATGAGGGTGAGCTTGCTCTCTTTACCGGATGTGCAATCGCTGAACTTCTTTTTCAGGCGCCTTTACTCAGGCCTATAACACAAAGCAAACCTTCACCATGGGCGAGTTCATGACAATCGCAGAGCCCGTTTCCCAGCCCGCTCCCAACTACAAGGGCGACGTGTTTGTCGTTACTGGCGAGAAGGACCTGTGAGCAGGACGTGTTGTTGGCTTGTTTCTCGGGGCTGACGTATTGTGTTTAGCATCTTTTGTGGAGGTAACTGCAACCAAAAGCCAACTACCACCACCGGCAACTCGCTCCTCGATGATACTAAAACTTTGTACCCGAATGCGAAGAGCTTCATGACCTACGTTCCTCCTGGAGCCGGCCATGCACTCTTTACTCACCACGGTACTGACAAAACAATCTCCACCATCTTGGGATGGACCAAACAGGTGACTGGAATGTAAGGTCGTGTCGCGTTTTGATGTGTTTTTTTGCGCTGCCTGTTTCGACTGTGTCCTCTGGGTGTTCATGCTACTAGCTTTCTACTTTGTTTTGCTTTACCGCAGTTTAAATTTAAAACGTTCGTTTCTATTTTTGGCTCTCGAAAGGGATAAGTACGGGTATTGTTAGTAATAAAGTCCAATATATGTATAAGCGTCTTGAATAATTTCGGACTTGGTAGTTTGGGGGTGCTTCACATGGTGAGTAATTATCTACATGCCTTGGAGGCGCCCGTCTAGCCACTTCCAGGCAATGGTGATAAAAGCAGAGAGCAAAAACATTGCATCGAATATCCAACCAAACACCTCGAAAGTGGGGAGGGTTGAAAACAGCGATGGAGATGCCGCACCCCCGTTTGATAAGGTAGGGGGAAAGGATGTGCGCAACTGAATAAGCGTCGAAAGGAGATATGTGCCCTTGCACAGTACGAAAATTTAGTCTAGACTATCTCGTAAGGGGGCTGCACATACCATCAGCTGTGCTAATATCAGCAATGCCAAAGAAGCCAAAAGCGAGCGACTCGTCACACGCAAGATCTGGACGTACCATTAGATCGTTAGCCGGCCTGACTGAGCAAAGCCTCAAACTCACCCTTCCAACACCAACAAGCACCACCCTAATGCTACTCAGCACGATGCCGCCGACGAGCAACAGACTAATCTGTCGCGCAACTTGATCTGCCTGGGAGCGATCAAGAGGAATACCTGGGACTATCGCAACAAGAATGCCGAGCGCGCCACTGATGAGATCTGGGGCTGCCGTTGTCGAAGGTGTACATGTGGTCGAAGGCGAAGATGGAGCACAAGTGTCTGAGGAAGATGTGGTGGATGTGGGGTAAGACCGGATGCCGAGGAAGAGGCCCAAAAGGTTTATTCCCGACTGAGGCGCAGGTTGGCGGTGCACGGACATTGGGGTCAGACGATAAGATAGTTGGAGCAACTAAGGAGGTTTAGGATAGATGGGGACGTACATTCAAAACCCTGAATGCGCAGTATGCACCGAACAGCCATCCGCCTGTATTCCATATGCGTCCACCGAGGGTTTTGGAGAACTGCATTCGAGCCTAGTGACGAAGGATACTGTCGTTAGTCACATCGTTCCGGGTGATAGGCGCGAGATAGTCTCCTCGCCTGACGAGTACGCATTTGCTCAAGTTCTCGAGCCATCTCAAACTCCAACGCACGGAGACCGGCGATTTCACGCCGTAGGGATGTCATCTCTTGAATTCGGTTTAGCGGTTATTCTGCGTTTTGCAAGATATTCAAACGCACCACTTTCACTGCTAAATGCGCCGAGAAAACGTGACCCCCATGATCGGTTTTGCTAAATGAATCGGTGACGAGTCAAAACCTAATGGCCGCCACTGTTGAGAATCCCCAAAACGCACTGTACTCTTGGCATTCTGAAGCTCGAGTGCCTGGGCCTCGCGATTCCTAATCTCAAGATCATTGCGCACGCGGGCGAGACTGTTCTCAGCGTTGGAAATATCTTGTTTAGTTATTTCCGTCCTAGGTGGATCCAGTTCTAAGTGTTTCAGTGTTGAAGACGGAATCGCTAAACTACAACCTACCATCGCTTCTTTCCCAACGCATCTGCAAACATCCACGCTGTTGCAATCGCGCCAAAGCCTGATAGTGCTCCGAGGACAACAGTGCCCAGAACGGACAGGCGAGCCAATGCAGAAGTCAAAACATCTGCTCGAGAGAGCTTAGTTCCAAAGTTTAAACCGTGTACGCGTGTTGGGGAAAAGTACGCACCTGAGCCTGAGTTACTTCCAATAACGGGTATTCGGAGTAGCATCATAATGTATGCTGAGAAAAAGAACAAGGGGAGCGCAAGTCGACGGGGCAGAGACGGACCAGGGCCTGTCGCTAATCACCCTCAAACTAAGCTTTCGAGGGTGTCTGAGCAAGGTTAAAACTTACTAGACCAGTTAGGTTTGTACGCAATGAACAGACATTGTAGCACAGGGATAATTACGAGGACCAATGTAACAAGCGTGATGAGCGAAAAACGCCAGTTGTAGTACCGTGATCTGAAGTCAATACATTTGTCAGCGTGTGGCAAGGGATGAACGCCGTACTGTGGTTGGTTATTGAAGATTACCGGGACTAAAGACCGAGTATCCTCGTCCAGGTGACGCACTCACTTTGCATTCATCACATCATATGCCTGGCACATCACGAGCAAGAATAGCGCGCAACTTTCGCTGAAGCATATTGCGAACGCTGTTCTAGCAACACTTGTCGGACCCCATCCCCATTCGCTTGTGCCACCTCTCGGATGGATCCGCGCGACTCCTGGCTGAGGCAGTACGGCGAGTTCAAAGTAGCCTGCGCCACCCACGCGGCTGGCTGGTGAGCGAGGGGTCGTAGGGGTCGTACCGAGAGGCGTGTCAACTAGAGGCATTCCCGAGTCGGAGGAAGCACCAGGTGATAGTCCATAAAGTGATCTAATGAGATAAGCTCTACAGACATAGAAGAGTGCCCCTCTGAGAGCCCAAGGTTAATGATAGGCCGAACCATAGCGTAGAGTGCAATACCTTGTAGCAAACATGATAGCAGTTTGAGACACAAGAGTCGAACGTGAGACATGATCACTTTCAAGTTCCATACCTAAAGCTTGAGCGAGGACCATAGGATGCTACACCCGACAGAAAGATCTACAAAGGCAATCGGAAATTCGCACTATACGTTCAGATATGCCGAGTAGTACTCTGAGCCACAGCAGATACAACACAGATCCAATGGCGCACACTACAATGCTCAGCACGAGCGATGCCAAAACAAGTATCCTAGTGGTCGCAGCTCTCTGATAGGTTGTTTGAAATGGCGCTTAGACACGTGGCACAACAAATTCGGCAAATATTTTAGCGCCACTCAAAACCCCCAATGGCTGAGGCTCTATTGTATGACACAAAATAGAAAATGACATATAAGTTATACATTATCTCACCTCGGATGCGCTCAAGAAAGAAATGCGGCTTTCACAAAAGAGACAACGATGATATATGCCAGTGTATGCGAGTATATGCGTGTTGGGCCCTTTAAGCGTCCACAGTACCAAGATGCTAGCAGTGCACACAGATTTCGGTTCATCTCGCCTTGATATCCTTGCTCCAGGGCACAACTGGTAGCCGCTAGTTGCATCATGTTATACCGGGGGGGGGGGAGTTTGTGTGTTAGGGGCTCTGCTATGTGCTTAGTGTTGCACGCTGTTACAGATTATAGTGTTAAATGTTGGAGGTCAGAATCCGCATACGGCGGCGGCAGCTCAAAGAGAGCATGGAAGTAGATAATCCAAAATATGCTCTGAAGAACGGAGAAAACTTATGAGCCGCTGGATTCAGCTCGTAGCAAGGATGGTTGGGCTCTTAACCTACGCATCGCGAGGCACACGGTATTCTCAGATACCGCCACACGCATCCGCAACAGCTATTCGAGGCGCGAAAAGCGGCTTTATAACAAGTGCATTGGCACTTAGTCTACCTGTGGCTTATTTGCGGCTCAGAGGATTGAATTATGTTGATGATGAGTGTCGGGGCGGCGCTGAAATGGCGAGCCTCGCCCAAAATTTTCGTTGATATCAAAGCTATACTACTATTAGACCTACATGTAGGATTCGACGTGGATATGGCGAAGCTTGAACTATTCTACTGGTAGCCTAAGGTCTTTAGCGGGTGGGTTGCTACCAGTGGTCGTAGCTCTCGAAGCTTTCAAAGTGTATTATGCTAGGCGCTTCTCCGGGTTAAGGCTCCTTCTATCCTTAACGATCTAGAGAACCGAATGCCCGATATATACAATACTTCGCTGTACTGCTCGGAGCCTTTTTGGGTCACTGAAAGAGCACGTGACTTAGCTGGGCACGTGATATTTATAGATTCACGTGTTAGGATAAAGCATTCTGGATGACCTCACGCCTGGTCAACTACAGCCTTCACTAACTCTATAGGCGGCGTCATGCTCGATGGGCTGCGACTACGACGAAAAGGCAAAATACAGCAGGCTTTGACGCAAGCAGAGGATGAATCGACTCCTGAGATACGGACTCCAGCTGATGGCGAGGAGAGTGTAGTGGTTCCGGTTTCGACAATTGTCAAGTTGCAGAGGCAGAAATTCAAGAGTACGAGGAGCAGAATTGACGTAAGTCTGTGGTCCCCTATATAACTATCTCTGTGAGCTTGGTCTTATTGCTGGAGCTGCTAGGAATGGTTTATTGGCAAGCGACGTGTCTTATTTCCCCTCGGCCTCGCAGGTAAGAATTCATCCGGTCAAACAAGTAGAGAGTTGTACTGACAAAACTTTCAAGTTGGCATTATTGCTTCATTCTTCCTGTTGTCCCCTCTTCCTCCACACATTGCGTACATGCTAGAGGATTATGATCTCTCGAGTCTCTCTTTTCCCGGTTTAGAGTTCGAATGGAGCCAAATCACAGACTCTTTATCTAAATCCGCTCCTGGTAAACTCTGGGCGGAGAGCCGTGATTTTCGAGTGGGCGTAGCGATGAAGAACCGTGGATTAGATGCTGAGCATCCTGTCATCTTGATCCCAGGGATTGTGTCCACGGTAAGTAGCTATCTTTTCTCGGAGTATTAGTGACTCTGAGCTTTGGTGTAGGGTCTTGAATCATGGACAACGTCTCCAGAATATCGGCCATACTTTCGCAAACGTCTCTGGGGTACCACGACGATGGTTCGCGCCGTACTCACGGATCGAGAACGCTGGATTGCTGCACTCATGCTCGATCCAGATACAGGCTTGGATCCGCCTGGAATCAAAGTTAGAGCTGCACAGGGACTAGACGCGGCTAGTACATTTCTACCTGGTACGTCTAACCGCACATAAAGTCAACGCCACTATGTATTCACTGTATGAGGTTGAATAGGGTATTGGATTTGGTATGCTTAGGATCGCGTACCTTCGTTTGACGACTAACGGAACGTCAACAGGTCAAAAATTATAGAAAATTTAGCAGTAATCAATTACGATGCGAACAACCTAAACATGGCCGCGTACGATTGGAGATTATCTTATTATAATTTAGAGGTTAGGGACGGTTATTTCTCAAAGTGAGTTTGGTTTAGTTGTATATAGGCACCGTTAACTAACCCTGTTTAGACTAAAATATCAGATTGAGTCATTCAAGTGAGTAGGAACGAGGTATATCAGAATAAGGTCTTAATCTTCGTCTAAAGGAGGCGACAAGGAAAGAAAGTTGTACTTGTTAGTACGTCCCGGGTTTAGTATTCCTCTTTATCTTCGCTCATTGGTGGTAAGGTCACAGCATGGGCGGAACAGTAGTTATGGTTAGTTTTACCCTTATCCAGTTTGTGCTATGATCCTGACTCGCGCCGATTTAGTATTTGTACGTCCAAATATTTTACGCCAGAGCCGGTTGATTAACCTAAGCACAGCTTAAAATGGGTCGAAGCACCGAGCTATGGCGGGGGTGGTCCAAACTGGGTTGAGGTATGACTAAATTTCATTCAGCTCGGTTGACCGGAGGTAACTGTTATTCATGCGTAGGAACATATCGAGGCTTTTGTCAACATTGCCGGTACACTATTGGTACGTGCTTCACTTTGGGTTCTTGTAGACCGATTCAGTAACATTATGGATGCTTCAGGGAGTTGTGAGTAGGCTTAACGAGAGAAAAACTAGCGTTTAGTGATGGCGTTGAATTCAGCCAAAGGCGATGGCCGCATTCATATCTGGCGAAATGAGGGATACTGTGGAGGTTAATCCTGCTGGGGCGTATGGTAAGTCCCTTCTTATAGCGTGTCTTCAATACTCAATACTTTCCTTCGACGTTCAGTTTTGGAGAAAGTGAGTATTCCCTGAATCATCGAACGAGTACTTTGCTCATGCTAGTGCAGTTCTTCTCTCGCAAGGAACGCGCTCGACTGTTTAGAAGTTGGGCCGGGAGCGCAAGTATGTGGATTAAGGTATGCATGTCCAATTCAGTGGGCAGTTTATGCTCAAGACGGCGTTCCTAGGGTGGAGATGCAGTTTGGGGTACACCTAACCCCTCTCCCATCGATAGCGACCCAACCTCTGTCTCGCCTTCGAACCACTCACATCCTCGCTTTGTTGGCGCACCCGACGACCCTCCCGATATCGAACCAGAACACTCCCACGCACGATTCTTCAACTTTAGGCCGTCGCCGCCTGCGCCACATACCCAGAGTGGGCCAGGTATTCCCGGCAATTTGAGTGCAGCGCAAGCGGGGGATTGGGTGCTAAGTAACGTGGAGGATCGATGGCAGGTAAGGCACCATCTTCTACTAAACATCGTTTGTTTGACCGTACGTGAGTAGAAAATGGTAGCTCAGAACTATTCGTACGGGATTGAGAGAGACGAGGAACAATTGAGAAGGAATAATGACGACCACACCAAGTTCTCGAATCCCCTGGAGGTTCAGCTGCCTAACGCACCAGTAAGTTGCATACCTCAATGCCCTGAATTATTACCGACGTTACATCATTATGTAGAGTATGCGCATCTATTGTCTATATGGACACGGAAAAGATACAGAGGTATGTCCCTATGATTCTGTCAAATGTTTCAACCTAACATGTTCGACAAAGCGCTCGTATTGGTATGCTGCCTCTGAGTACGAGCTCGAGGAATCAGCCAATCCTCTTCCGGGCGATGAATGCGCTGCAGACGTAGGCGGCCAGAGTAACGTGTCTTGCATCACACAACGCACACCGTTAAACCTTCCACTTGCCCGGCGGAATTACATTGACATTGCGGTACATAACGATACGGGCACTCCCAAGGTGAGTTGATGTAGTTCAAATTAAATTTACCTTTAGGGGTAAAATGCATCGTCAACGATGTTCGGCGGGATGTGCGTGTCGTTGGAGTAAAGGCGCGTGCTATTAGAGTGGGGGGCGAGTGCTGTTGGAGTGAAGGGCGCATGCTGTTGGGGGAGATTCGTGTGATGTTGGGGATTTGTGCGGCGTCGGCCTTGGAGAGATGTCTGCCTATGCTGTGCTCAGGCTGTGCCCTGACGTATTCGGTTACACTCGCCCTTTACCCAACGTTGTTCGAAGAATGTACGCTAACTTGAGACTCCGACCAGGTGAAGAGTGGTGTTAGAATTGGTATGTGTTCGGTTCGGTCTGCTGCTGCAAAGCCGGGGATTAAGCAAAGTTGATAGGCGAGGGGGACGGGACCGTTGCACTGCTGTCGCTCGGTGCGATGTGCGTTGAAGGTTGGAAGTCTGGAACTCGATGGAATCCGTATGGCGTAAAAGTCATAACGCAAGAGGTACGCTCGATCTCTGGTTGTCTCTGATGCCATTCACCGACGCATGTTTTCCTCCCGGACGTAGATGGCGCACAAGCCGGAACCGTACGATCCCCGAGGCGGTGAAACAACTTCGGATCACATCGATATTTTAGGATCTGAAGCGTTGAATGAGGCTGTTTTGAAGGTTGCGGCGGGGCGAGGGGAAGATGTTGAGGAGCGGTTTGTGTCGAACATCAGAGAGTATGCAAAGAAGATTCAATGGGACTAGGTGAGGCTGAAGGTTCTGAGGCTGTCGCAATGTTGTGGGGTGTTAGAGAGCTTATATCTATGTGAATTGTTAGCTGAAACTTTGGTGGATAATTAGGTCGGTATTTGTTTGTACCACGGGATTACATAATATGATTCACTCCTCTGTATATGCGACTGAAGTACGGTAGCTAGTATGCTGCAACCGTATATTGCTAGGCGACAAAGGACCTTTAGAATTCTGCGAATTTTCTGTCCTTCCCTACAGCACACATCGGCTTATCCCTCGGTATATGAAACCAGTCAGAGCATGCTACCTCGCGGAAGCAGCATGGGATCAAAATTGACGCCCAGCGCACTCGTTGGCTGCAAACGCTGCGCAGCCTCCGTCACAGGGACCAGGTTGAGTGACTACTCGAAGTGAAAGCCATGAGTAGTAATTATGTCTATGTCTCATACAACTTAACTTAATGATGAGCGTGGGTCATCTCTTCTGGGAAGAGACACACTGTAAGCGGTATGGTTATCTCGATGAGAAGAGACTTGTTCGCTACATTTAAAAGGCCTTGGGAAAGATATCTTCCAACAACCTACGACTCGTTAACATTTCCTATCTCGACGTGTGTGATATCCCAAAAGTTGGTGTGACGTTTGCCGGCGCCGTGTGTCGGATGCAATTGGAACCTTGCTTCTCAGCTACCACCTCCCTTTACTCTCGCCGCTCGGGCTCTCCCCCTCCTTCACTATTAAGTCTGCTGGGGCTGAATCTTACGGAGCGATTGCTTCGTAAAGATAAACTATCCTTAATTAGCAGATCTGAATACGTTGTTGCATTGTGGTTCCCTCTCCTCCATCTCTATCGAACATCCACCTAATTTAATCTTGTGGATTCATCATGGGGAAATCCAGCAACGCACAGACCGGCCATGGTCCTTCCGACCCCTTTGCTAACCAGCCTGTCGCTTCAGATAAAGTAGCCAGGTGCGTTTACCTTTTGTGCTGCGGTTGTTGACCGCAAGCGCCTGCTCTTGTACCTGTGGTTTCCGCTAACAAGTTCCCACCATTCTATAGGCCTAACGTTCAACTTAAACATCCTTGCACATCTACTCTAACTGCCTCTCTTACGTCGAGACCTCCATCGCCGTTACCCGAGTCATCGTCTATTCACCACCTTGACTCTATCTCAGCAGAGGATGAAGATGAGGATGAGGACGAGGACAACTTCCATGATGCTTCCGACGGAACACCGGCCGATTCCACTTCCCCTCCTACCCTAACTTCTTTGGCCGCGAAACCCCAACGCATCAGTGGCTTGCAGCAGGCACCCTTATCTGTTGAACCCATTACCCGCAGTACCGAATCTATACTTTACGAAGGTGACTTCTTCTACGATGCGTCCGATGATTTTCATACCGTCGAACCTGCTGCATCGCGAACCTCAGGCCACCTGCCTTCGAAGCCTCAACGTGCGAGTGTTGTACAACAAGCGCCTGTCCTGCCTGAGGGTGCGAGTAAAGGCCGGGTTGGTGTTCCCCCTCGTGGCTCTCGGAGCACGAGCCGTGCGGCACCCAGCGCGACATATTCTTCTCTGCCTCCGGGCCGAGGATCATCCCGGCCCGCAGCTTCATCGATTGCTACACCTTCAACCTGTCCACCGTTTGGCACCTTGCCTGTCTTCTCCTCTCCTGCTCCCTCATTTAAACAACCGGTGCCTTCCAAGAGGGCGTTGCTTGTGAGTTTTTTTTCATTTTTTTAGATCATACAATGTAGACTAATGCAGTAGCCCAGATCGGAATGGATTATCGTGACACGAAGACTCCGCTCAGATATGCAACTAAGGATGCTGTCAAGTTTGGGAAGGTTTTGAAAGGTTGGTTTTTTTTTTATTGTACTTTTACGGGACTGATGTGTCTGGATGCTTGCAGAGACTCTTGAATTCCCCGAAGAGAATATCTTATTTGTCACCGATAAGTTTCACGAGAAAGCTCCCCTTTGTATTCCTATCTCCAGGAGGAACCAGGCTGCTGTGTCAGGATGGAATCCGCTGAGTCCCGGGTCGCGCTGGCAAGGGCAGGAAACTATCAGAGACAAGAAGCGCTTTGTGGAGTCAACTCGCCACAACATGGTAAGCGTCCTCGTTTCTTGACTTCGCGTGTATCTCATTTTCTCGTAGATCCAAGGGTTTAGATGGCTGGTTGATGGCGCCAAGGCGGGCGACGACTTGTGGATGCTCTGTAAGTTTTTGTTTGCCGACTCTTGTTTTTGCTTTATTAAACTCCGCATCTCTCTCATAGTCTCTGGACATTGTTCTTATTTTCAAGGGGAGCCATATCTGGTTACCACCGGAGCGATGGGTGTTGAAGATATGGTTTCCAAGAGAGTCTTGATTGAAGAGCTGGTGCTCAAGGTGCCCAAAGGATGTACACTTCAGGCATGTTTTCCGTAGCGCTTCTACGATTCATTTACTTACTTTCGCTTAGATTGTCTTCGACTGCTGCAATAGCGCTGCGTTGGTTGACCTACAATATTGTGTTGGAAGCATGTGCCCTGATCTTGACGAACAATCTCCCAAAGGCGGCATCCACCTCGAGGTGCTCTGTCCCGAAGAGAGCGAGTCCGAAGAAATCCGTGCCGAGGAAACCGCCACTGCCTATCATATCACCTCGAAACCCACACAAGCGCCAGTGTTAGTCTCGACCCCCGACCCGGCCTCGGCTTCGGCATGCGCCGTATCCACCCCCAAAGACTCACCAGCATCCGTTAGTCCAGAACCTCGCGTTCCAACTCACGGGTCGCTTTACGGTCTTCCCCAGGTCGCGCCTCCTCCGGACCCGCTTCCGCCAGGCAGCTTTAACGTGGAGAGCTTTTCCCCACCCGTGACCGGCTCCGGGTCGTCGGTTGGACACCGGGCGCCTAAGCGGCCAGGTGGTGTTGTGGCAGCGCCACCCCCAGCCAGTACGGAATCGAGTGCGAGTACGAGTACGAGTACGGGCGCTTCTTTATGGTCTTTGGTGAAAGAGTTTGTGGTGCCTACTGCCCCAGCTGCCCCGGCCCCCATCGCTCCTGCAGCGAGCGAGGATGTGAAACCCGCTGTGATTCCGAACCAGAGCGCTAAAGTCAGGCAAGCGCGAAACTTTGTTACCGAGGCGCCTCGTCCAATCGACTACTTCAAGGAACGGAAGGAAGGGTTTGTCAAACCCGCCGGAGAAGTAGTGCGTATTCTAAACAAATAGTGCGGGATCAGCAATTGATTGTGCTACGTTGTAGATCATCTGGGCTGCTGCTGGAGCGCATCAATCCGCATTTGAGGCCTCTTGTGGTAAGAGTGGGATCGTCACTGGGGTGAGTTGATACGATCTTCAAGGCTATGTTTCGGTTACTGAACCCCTATCTTTTTAGGCATTGTGCAAAGCACTCGGTTAGTTGATTGATCTTCTATAGAAGCTTAAAAATTTAGCTAACTCTACAAACAGAAGTTAGCAAGAACCTTACTCGCAGGGACTTGTGGGTTAGCCTCAGGTATGCATCTCTTGCGGCCATATACTATATGCGTGGTCGCTAATCGGTTATCCTAATGTAGAGGCGCGATCGAGTCTGAGAATGCGGCCCGCGAGGCCAGAGACCTCGCCAAGGACGTCCGACCAGATCCAAAACAAAGGGTTCAGCACGCCGAAATGTGGGTTTCACAGGTTGATGTGAGTCTTGCTATCTGGTTTGGTTTAGGTCGTTTTGGAGAAAGTGAGGTATGGGCAGTTAGAGGGAGAGGGGTGGTGATTTGGAGGGTGGCGCTCGGTGATGTGCCCGTAGAGAGCGAGGTGACTTTGAGGTCAGGCTCATGGATGGATCATATGGCGGTATTCAGAACGTAGATGGACGTTCTAAACGGAATTTACGCGATGGATGAGCAGCGGATTGAGTGGGGTCGAGCGACCGAGAGGGGCTGATGCTGCATGCTGAAAGACTCTGTTACTGACCGGCCTTGTTTGTATAGCCCCTACATTCCGCCGCTCCAGTTTTGGATAAGCCCGCGTTTTGCCCCGTTAAGGCTCCTGTCGCCCAAGAACAAGTCGCTGTCTGAGTCGGCCGCTCCGACTTATGACCTACCTCCCGATCTGAAACGACTAACATGACTCAATGGAAATTAAGGATTGCTGGCAACTTAAAGTATTCGTTCTCCGTCCGTCATCTGCACATAGTCCTATCTATTCGCTTTTCCGCTATGTTACAACTGCATTTGTATAGTTATTCCATCCGTTCATGGCGCTGTGTATGAGTATGCCTTGTATGTTCGTAGTTTGTCTGTGGTTTTTCCTGGTGTCGACCTCACGATGAAACAAAGTAGCTTCTGAAACGAATGCGGTGTTGACGTTGAAACATGATTCAAGTTCAGTTACCATGTATGATACATATGATACAAGCAAGACTGTACAGCATCCCTTTGGTCCGTACCCGGCACGTGATGCCCGAAAAGCTGTACCCCCAGATCCGCCGGGACAGCTTTCTACCACCGCGGCATGTTCGACTTGTTGTTCATCTCGCACATCAACCTGACCGGGATGACACTTTTGTCGTGTGCTCTACACGCTACTGTGGGGTTGGTTGGCGGTCTTTTATAGACTTACTAGGCGCCGATTGATTTGAATACCCCTGGCTGTGTCATACACACGACGATAACACGATGCATAATCTCCGACGGTTTCTGCGACACCTGGTCGCATCGCTTTTGACAGACGCCTCTCTCTGCATGCACACCAGGATAATGCTAGTACAAATATGCGACTCTAGTGGTAGACCAATGGCTCATTAGTTTTCTAGTCATTCCGTTGGATCTTTCTCGGTAAACGAATGTCCTCGATTGTCATTTCTTCGTTGACCAGCTTCTTTGCTGCACTGGTGTCTTGGATCATAAGCCTTTGCTGCTTATTGACGAGTGAGGCGCCTACCCAAAACTCAGTAAACGATATCTCGCCGTCCACAAGCACCGTTCTCGAAGTCCATAGCGCGAACGAGCATTCACTTCATAACACGAATAGCCCGCATATCTCTTCCGACCAGGGAAAAACGAAAGTGACTGTAGCAATGATGCCATATAGTACCGATGATTGCTTGGGGGCTAGTTCTAAGCCAAACGGATCTGAAATTTCAAGACGTCCGTCACAACCAATCACGAGTTTCCAGGAGAAATGTCTTAGGTAACTTTTTTGCTCTATTTCCTAGATCTAGACTGAAGTCGTCTACAAAGGACCTATTTGCGCAGAGAACCACTCCGAAAGTCACTAACTGGATCAGGGTTTTGTCCACCCAGGCCAAAGGGACGCTCACCTATTCAGAAAGCATTAGTTGTGAGTAAGCGCAAGATTGACGCACTCGATTGCTAAGCTCTTGCATAGATTGGCATGAACTGTGGTCGCCTGGGTGAAGACAAAAGACTGAACTTTGCCGCTAATGATGCAGAGCGATTTACGAGGTGTTTAACTGGTATGTTGTTCTAATTGGTATCTACACCCTGACTAAGCTGTCACAGATCAATTGGGTTTTGACCTGAAAAACATTCATACCGTAACAGATACCAGCCCAGAAAACGAGGCGCTCCCTCTCTCTCTCACAACGATTACAAAAGAACTCAGTTGGCTGTTCGAAGGCGCTCAGAAAGGCGACACGCTGGTCTTATTCAGTAAGTTTCATTGTCGTGGTGACATCGTGATGTTATTGACCATCACTCTCGGTCCAGTTTCAGGTCATTGCCAATATAACGAAATGAACAAAGTCGTGTCATTAGTATCTGTTGAAGAACGTACCACCCCTCGTTTAATCCCCTCGACGGTAAGTCTAGATCACTCTTCTCTAGATCGAGCGCCAACCTTTTCCTAGGTCTTTCGGTCGTACTTCGATAAAGTCCCTGTTGGGTGTACTGTCGAGGTACCTAATTTGTGTCCATAAGTCTGAATGGCATGGCTGATCCTTGAGCTCGGCGGCAGATCGTTCTCGACTGCTGCTACGGAGCAGGTCTTATAAAGCTACCTAACCTCGTTGGCAAAATGGAGATGGATGACGGAAAAAGTGCAAACGTGCTAAACATGACAAATGCTATGCTATCGACCTCTCGGTCGGATTACGCAACCCCGGGCATGTCTCAAGGAGCTTCAAACTACCCAAACTCGCGGGGAGTGGCTAACCAAGTCGTTGCCCAGCTTGTTGAGCCCAAGCCTCAAGCAAATGGAGCGACGTCGAACGGCACCACCCAACGATCGACGCATAATTCCCTAGAAGGGCTAAGAAGTAAGGTCACCTTGTCTGCTTCGTGCCTGTTCTAAGTCTATTTTAGGAGAATCGCACCCTCGCCAGCCTGTGGTAAGCGGGTCGCCGCCGTTGAGTAGCAATCCTAGTGCGCGCGTCATTGCACCTCCAGGGCCAGGCTTTCTAGATGCCCCAGTTGATACTCCGGCAGACGTGGTTCGTCCTATTCTACAATTTCTAGAATTCGCAGTAACACTCAAGTTTTTGAGAATAGACGCTATGGGCCGCTTCTGGGCCAGAACAGAGAGCATATGAGTCATCAGATGTTGAGGAAGAGCCGACCAACGGCATCCTGACTAATGTGAGTGACACTGGCCAACATACGTTCGGGTTTTATCGTAACTCACTGTTACAACATCAATCAAGGCCATCTGTAAGGTTCTTGGTACGTAAAATTCTGAGGAGAGCCAAATGTCTCAAAACTGATCAGCCCGTCCGCGAACTCTATTCAGAACGGATTAAGTTTCCCACACGCCAAATAATTTGGGAAGAATTATGGTGTGTGATATCTGTATTGTGAAAGTGCTTGGCACTGACCGCATACATGCTAGTCGGATTGCCAGATTGGAAAACATTAGGCAGCACCATAACCAAGAACCTCAGTTACTCAGTTCGCGCAATAACCCCGTATGTTCCTTTAACACGGTAATTATAAGTGATGATGTCTCATTTTTTACCAAGGAGCGCACTTTGCAAGGGCTTGCTTTTAGACCCACCGAAGATGCTGGAGACACGGTTCAATCTTCTTGTTGAGGTGTTGATTACCGCTGACTGGTCGGCTGCAGTGTGATGCGATTTTCTTTATCCTGTTGTGAGAGGCGACGTGCTATGTGAACGAACCAACGACTCTTTATCCATGGTTCACTCTTTTTTTCTTATCGTGAAGGTTAATTCTCTCCTGGTTGCTGGCCCTCACCGGGTGGCACTCGGCTCTTGTAAATACCGCATGAATCACAAGCAATCATACTAATTATCTATTAGAACTTGAAGGGTTAGTTTGTGTGTATAACGTACTAGTAGAGTCAAAGTTTCAGGGATATAGTAATATTGAGCAGGCAACCAAATCCGCATAACGCATTCAAAGCTCGGTATACCTGGTTCGAGAAGCCATTGTGTGGTCATCTGTAGAGTTGTCTAGTACATTCGCTCAATAACACAACGAACCCCGTCGAACAATCCGTAAAAGTCATCGTGAGCACATGCAGTGGCGGAGCCGCATGCGTATTACTGAGCAAGGAAAACCCTGACGCGCCGCGCCGGGTCACGTGGCACGCGCGGCGACGCGTTCTGCGCCCGACCACGACCGACGTCGCGCGCCGCTTTTTCTTCCCGCCCGTCATGCTCCTTGACCCACCCGGCTGGCTTGCATAGATGAGCCCTCGAGACCCGCGAGTCGCACTCGCGGTTCGGGAGATCTGGCCACGCTCACCCCGCCTCTGGTGGCGCTTGCGTCCCCCAACCTTGCTGGCGGAGCGTGCCAAAGGCTGCGCGGGTGGCGGCGCCCAGCTCAATGGTGTGTATGCATAACACGCCTAACTACCGTCTTTTGGTGGGCCTGATCCAAGGTCTGTCTAGTCCATCGAACGCATGCCAGTGGTCACCTCTCGTGCTTAAACGACAAAACAGCTACTTTTAGATTAACTTCGGGCAAGATACAGTTCAATATCCATCCCTACCTCAAATGACGTAAGTGAGTGCGATCACGGCGCACCAAACATGATGCGTGATCCATGCGTCAATTTGTAGGGCTAGCTGCACGAGATATTAGAACTCCCGCCCTACTTGTCTCATCTGTAGGGCTGTTCGATTGCTCATCCATCGGCCGGAATTGGTGAGCTCTCGTGCAGTCAGCACGCTATTCTAGCGGCCTGATGATGCCCTTATTTGGTTGCTGGGCGTCAATATATTTGAATACGGAGGTGTTTCGGCGCCTTGATAGGGGAACGTGCTAAAACTTTAGGAACTAAATTTTCCGTCCACCACACACGGGAAGAGTGATACAAATAGGACAACTGTGAATGGCAAGTACTCTACAAGCTCTGACTTGGCTAGCGGATTTCTACAATGAATTTCGATACAGGATTATTCTCGAGTATCCTTCAATTTTTCATGCGCATTTTTGGCGCACTATATGCCATGGCCAGACAATCTTATGGACTCTTAGAGGGTGAGTAGTTGAAGCGACCCGCTATTCATGCACTATTCCCGCTCCCGGTTGTTGGTACATGAATGGGATTTCACAATGAAAGACCCGGGTTCGAAACGCTTACTAGTAATTCTGAGTTAGATACTAATAACGGCAACAACAACGAACCAACACCTATTACTACTCCAGCATCTACCACGGTCGAGCTATCGAACACCGAAGTTGGGCAACCCGAAAGCGGTACGCTTAGAAAGTCTCTGGGGGGACTGAAGGGACCCCTCGAAGAGAATGTAGCATTTGTGATTCGCAGAGACCATTCGAGGCTAGTCGCGGAACAATACCGTGTAATACCCCTTGATCTCGAGCTCGCCCAGCCAAACCGAGACTCAACTATCGTAGCGGATGGATCCAGTTTGGACCCACCTAGTGAATTTAACTGGACTATCTCGCACATACAACCATCGACGTCACATCCACCCAGAGCAAAGGGATGTAAGGCAGTATCGGTGAGCTTGTTGACCAGGCACAACTATCATATGAATGTTCATACGCGGCGAAGATCGGTGTTGATAGTAAGAACGCAAATCCAAAAGATAGAGTACTGGAGCATGCTGCGGCCGATGCAAAACAATTCGGCCGCTGTTTGACCCGTAAGCTTGGCACTACCAGCAGACTCTAATCGCTGACTTCCCCCAGGCCAACTTGGTTTCAGAGATCAAGATGTCCGAATGATTACAGACGACGTGGATCCGGCGGACACAAGGAAGTTACAAGAAAATATTCAAGAACAAATAAAGTGGCTGTTCGAGGGTGCTGGCTGCGACGATACGTTGGTACTGTTTAGTAAGCCTTTTCCTGTATCTCTTCAACCCACAAATATCTCATATTACGAAGTCTCAGGGCATTGCATCCAACGGAAGAAAGCGGTTTTACTAGTATCGCTGGATGGAGATCCACAGCCCCAGGTTTTAATATCTTCGCCGGTAAGCTTATATGCGGCCCAGGCACCCGCGAATATACTGACGTGGCTGCAATTTAGCAATTTCGATCATATCTTTCAAGACTTCCTGCTGGATGCAGGGTGGATGTGCTTACTTTATCTTCCACTTTGAAGAGGGGCTTGACTAAAGCACTACTATCCATGGTAGATTATCCTCGACTGCTGCTGTAGTGCCGGTCTTATACGGCTGCCTGAAGTTCAGAAAATGGAACTCAATGGAACTCGTACGACAACGAGTACCGACTTTAACAACACTTCGGTGGCCACCGAACTCGCGTCAACTACTTCGCAGAGTCAAGTTTCAGCTCCAAGAAAACCCCCCGGGGGTATATGGCATACTATTACTCAGCTACTATGCCCTATATGGAGCTGGGATCCAAAGGAGACCGAACGTAGTCAGACAGGACCAGCAAGTACGGCTTCGTCTGATGCTTAACACACTAGTACTCATTCCGCATGATAGGAAGTGAACATATCGCCTACTCTGTAGCAACTATATCGGACGAGCCGACTCGGCAAGCAATCTCGCCCCGTTTGCCTACCTCCTTCCCCTGCTCAAGTATAAACGAGGCTGAATGCGAAGTTTATAAGGTGAATTTATGCACCTATTGCCCCTGTACCAGAATTTCTCAACACATGCTTTTAGACTAAGGCAAACGTGGTTTGTATCGCCTTTGTTATCTACATGTCTGGGAAAGTCTGAACACGCTAAAACAGACAATATGGGTCGCTACAGGACCAGACCAGCTAGCCTATGAATTACCAGGGGAGCAAGGTGGTGGGATATTATCCCATGTGAGTTGAAGTCAGCTTATGTGAATCGCTATTCTCACCTGTGCCCCGTGCCGGCACTCACTGCAGACTGTGCGTAGGGTTATCGGTGCGCATTTGGTTGATATGTTTAGCATTTCTTTGGGCTTACTGCTGGCCTGTAGCGAAACATGGACCGCGGGTTGATCGTCAGAAGATATGGGATGAGATTTGGTGAGGGCGTATGGCTTATTTATAGATCCGGTAACTAACACATCATAGCCGGATTACTCGCCTTGTAAATGGGCAGCATAACCTTGAACAACAGCCTCGAATACTTAGCTCAGCGCCAGATAGCGTGGTAAGCCCTTTCTGGTGCTTTCAATGCCTAAAGGATGATTTTATATCTTTTCCATACTACAGGAGTCTATTATGAGGGCGCAAGCCTTTGCGGTCCAGGAACAATAGTCGTACGTGCCGCTATGGCCGGGTCCTTAGCGCATACACGGTCAATAAGTCCGCGTCTGGTCATATCAGCACATTATTATCTAGTGGTTTTTTCCGCTACGGGAGGCGACATCGCGTACATGATACTATGACACCAGCTGTTTAGCTGGCCGAAGGGACTATATGTGCTCAGCCAACGATTTCCCGTTGGGTACATGCTTTTTGGTTCAATGGTCTCCAGTCCTGAAACTCTTTTGCGCTGGATGCATATATATGTTTTCGTTCATAATCTAACCAATACTATGACTCTCACAGAGATAAGAATGGGGTACGATTGATTGAAGTGACTTAAATTCATTTGGCCGCGCACGCATGAATCTGAGACCAACATTTTAGCGTTGGATGACATAATCCCAAATCAGGGCGAGCTGACAAAGCAGGCCGGGAAGCTTGTTAAGCTCTTATAACACTCACCTCAACCAAACACTACCAGCCACCTCCCGTCGCCTCCGCTACAATCACTACTGTACTAATATTCTTGGCTAGTAAAACTGAAAATGGGTAAATCAGACCATCTGTCGACGCACCTTCAGAGCAACGTCACCAGGCCCGTTAGTTGTGACCAGCTTGATGCTCCCACCAGCCGATCACCACCGCGCACGCGCCCTAACTTAATTGGAACTGGTACGTTAGCCAGTACGCCAGCCGTTGGTACTTCACCATCCCACGAGACAGGGTTCAGGTGAATTCCCCGTTCCTTCGACACAAACCTCCGCTTACGTCACCCATTGGCCACCAGGACTGCAGTGAATCACTATCCTTCAACGCCAGGCATTAAGAAGTCTTTAAGTGGTCTAAATCGCGTGAAGAATGCTCTTTCATCTTTTCCCGCCGGTGGGAGTGGGAGCACTCCCCATCTTGATGATGGTATTGTGGCACGTAAGAACGCCGAAGAATATCAGCCTACCACACCTGGTTGTGAGCTTATCCGCCCCGACGCTACCGAGCTGCAGTGCAAACCAGTTCATTCCCGCGTAGGATCATCGAAAGGGAGCGCGAGTGTTGGCACCAAGGCTCTGCCCAGCAGCAGCGGGCTGTCAACGAACGAAGATACCTCAACCCAACATGTACGCGCGACAGAATCCCATACGAACCCTGGTCCCCGGCAAGCTCGACCACCAAGACACCCAGCGAGCAAAGCACTCCTGGTATGATTCGATTTGATTGGGAATCGAATCTAGTCTGAAACAGCTCGTTTGGGCAGTTAACGGCCGACAGCGCGCCCTCGCTCGGCATCGATCACCAGCTGGGTTATACTGCTAACGACTCTGAACGCTTTGAAGCATGTCTCAGGGGTGAGTGGTTTACTGACCATTCAAAAAATTAAGCTAATTCAATATAGAGCTTGGTTTCGAGGAAATCCAAGTCGTGAAGGCTATTGGAGCCGAATATCTCACTCGCAGTGCAGTCATGGAGGGGCTCGATTTTTTGCTGTCAGGGGCCGTGGATGGTGACATGCTTGTCGTGCTTGGTCCGTGACTTTTGTTTAATCAGAGAAAATTGTCTAACGCTCAATAAATAGTGTCAACGCATGGTTTCAAGAGCCACATGAGTGTTTACCTCGAAATGAAAGAGGACGACGGGTCTATAAAGTTCATGGGTACAAGGGTGAATTCTCCCATTTGCTATAATGGTGTAACGACTAAAAGCTGTATAGGAATTTATTGACACCATCAATTCTAACCTTCTCGGGGTTCGATGCACAGTCGAGGTACTTCAAACAAGGCTAGACATAGCACGCATATAACGCTCACTTTCTTTGATTGGATAGATTGTCCTTGATATATGCTACGCTGCCGGCCTCATCAGATGCAAACACGTTATCCGAAAGATGGAATCGGAAGGATCTGCTATAGTCATTTCTACATCCGTAGAAGAAGAAACCTCGCTGCCAATACCAATGTCTCCGTTCTCCCTTGCTAGTCGTGCCAATCGTAAGGAAGTGAGGATCCCAGCGAGTCACCTCGGTCCTTACGCACCTGTGATCACGAGTACGCGACCTTTCAATCAAACTGGTATATCAATTAACACGCCCTTTAGATCTTGCTGGGCATGTAAACCAGGCGGTAGTAGCAGGTCCCTCTAGGGTCCCGTTTCTTCCTACCACGCCAATAATCCCCCCAGCTCCGACAAGTAGCTCATTCATGCAGAAATTATGTGCTTATTTTGTCTCGCCTCCGGAATTACAAACAGAGTCTACCGTTGTGAGTAGCACGTTCCGTTTCTACTTGCAGATGTATTTAGCTCGCCAATCTGTGTAGATGGTATGGGCAGCTGCTGGGGGAAATCAGAAAGCATTCGAGCGCTTACCCTCAAGCGCCGAGAAATCGAACGGTGGTTTGGTGGCTGTAAGTATTCCATTGCCTTTCTCGACACTTATCTCACGTAGAATTCACTCAGGGGGTGTGCATGGCTCTCGGTACGTTCCCAGCATACACAATCATGTTTATGCTAACGATGCTCGTATGTGTTAGAGAAAAGTAAACATGTACCACGACTGGATGTTTTCGACCGATACGCCTTGTGAGCTGGCTTATATATTACTGGTGCTTTTCCGAGAGTTGCTAAGCCGCCCATCTCATAAGTCCCGTCATGGAAGAGATGAACGATCCAAGCGAGCCACAGCACATACAGCTTTTGAGTAATCATAATTACAGGGTACGTATTCTGACTCTGGCCCTACCCAAGTATCAATCTCAAATTACTCAACACACGCCCCTATCGCAGACACGTATTTTGAAGGGTAATATTTTTCAGGCTTTGCCCAAGGAGTAGAAACAAAGAATCAACAAAGGACAAACATCGCTTTTGTTTGCATCTATTTTGCTTTCGCGCATATCTAATATCTCCATCATATGTTAGGCTCGTGACCAGCCGTTCTGGCACGTGCCGGAGCACCAAACAAACAAGACACACTTCGTGCCAGAACGGCTGGTCCAACTTCACTAGTGAGTTCGGCCGAGCGAGTTCGGGGATCGTTTTGAGCGTGACTTCGCGAAATTCTGC
>WSTH01000204.1:0-33171 GCA_019616345.1 Ceratobasidium sp. 395 | reverse complement strand
GCACGATCTTTCATGGCGTATATGACAGCTTCGGTCATCCGTAATCGCTGGGCAGGAAACTTGTTCTGTAGGCTAGTGCGATAAAGAAAACTAATTGAGAACCAATACATCTAAGAGTTTAACAAAACTTACTCGCAGAGTTTAATGAGAGACGCGAGAAGTTTAGCGCGGACGTATGTACTATTGTCCAAAAATCGGGATATTAGAGTGTCAAAGAGCTTGCTGAGTAATTTTTCCTTTGCGTCCAGCGTATAGTCATCATCCTCGGCCACTTCCTTGACGAGCATCGCCAGAACCTCCACCAATGCCATACGCATGGTATACGACTATAAGACACGTGTAAGCGAAATGGAATGTGAGCCGCCACACACGAACCTCACTATCGATCTGGGTCGATATAAGCGAAAATTGTTTGAGAACCAGTCGAGGGGCTTCCGTGGTGAGCCGAACGAGGAATTTACTAAAAGACCGAGGCGTCTTGGTATCTTGCGCATTAAATGCCATGTTCGCGACCTCGCTGGTTGAACAGACGTATAAATGCAGGTCCAAGATGTTCACGAGAACCACCTACCGAAGGACCACCTCCGCCAATTGAGGGTAATCAAACTCTTTACCAAGGACGCTCAGGACTTCGGCCATAGGCTCGGCCAAATGCTCATGTAGCTGTATCGACTGAAGAATAATGGTTTGTGCGCCTGAAGCAAAGATTAGTACAAGCGAATATCTAAAACAGAACGGACGCACTCATCGCATGCTCGTGGTGCTTGACAGCAAGGCAGATCGCCTTGTAGATTCCAAGTCGGATTCCCTCGTCCTTCATTAGGACTTCAGACTCCGTGACAATATACGCTGGTCTTGTTAACGTGTCGATGAAGGTTCGCCTGTCTGCTGAAGACACCCAAAGGCGGCCGAGGTTGATACGCAGGATTTTGGAAATCAGGGCTAATACGTGAGGAACATGATCCGGCCAAGACCAGGATTCCGAGCGATTTGCAGCTCTCTTCCCGGTAGCTTTGCCTTTGCCGCGCTAGAAAACAAGTGAGTATTTGAATTGTCGTTCTCGTCGAAGACCACACCTTAGGTTTTACGGCCGCGACCCCCTCTTCACTTTTGGAGGGCATTTTGTCCGCAGTTACGGAAAACCAGTGCAGCAAGAAGGAGTACATCTCCAACGCCGTTCGATGTTGAGAAAATGAATCATTGTCGTCAGCGTCCAGATCACGGGATGTGGCTTCAGCTTCGGCTTGAAATCCGGACAGTAAGGAGTCAATCATTTTCGACAGGTGGGAGCTGGCGAGGCTCTCTGAATGCCTGAAGACAGGTGTCAAGACAAATTGAGGTTGTAAACGCATGAACATACTTGAGCAAGCTCCTGTAGACATCGAATACCTCTGGCTCCGTGATCGCCTCCTGATTGAGAGCTACAGACTCCACCGCCTCTATAACATGATTTTAGATCAGAACTGAATATTGGAGAAACAATCAACCTTCGAGCACTCTTGTAATGCCTCTCTCATCCAACTCCCCAACATCTAGTTCGTTTGGTATCGAATATGTATCCACATTTTGAAGTTTGTTGTTTTCGTTTATCAGCTGGAATCCCATAGCTGATAGACTTTGACAAAAGCTCAAAGCACGTTGGCGGAGGTGTGGCGTGTGTTGTGGTCAAAAAGGGTCCTCGTTGGAGACGCGACTACACGTGACCGGCCGCTTTAGGCTTCTGTCCTTAAGAATATATGTCATACACATCTTTCTGGATAACCCCAAATATCTTGATTTGACGCGACAACACCTTTCCCATGTTTCGAGTATCCACCCTGTAATCAAGTCCTATGATCCCCAGCGCGTAGGGTTGGTTCACAATGCCTGGTGTGTCGCTGTAGTGCTGCACGTGATGCGCGTAGAAGACCAAACAACCCCCTTGAATATACAGGATAAGAGCTATTCGGATAGTTTTCCCAGCCGTAACACCCAACATCACACCCATAGTACTAGTGGCTATACTACTCACGTATGCTACTTTGGGCAGATCAGCTAACCTCAGGCAGACCTACAACAAAGCTCAGTGCTGCAGATTTGTGATCCTTACAATTGACCTACTGACTTTACCCCACAGCCCAAAGGGATTGTTACCGCTTGAAAAGTATTGAGGCTTTCTATAGCTATTTTTGTAATACTGATACACCCTGGAAGCGCTGAAAATGATCCTTAACCCCGGAGCACCAGATGCTGAAACTCAAGGATTTCAAACCGGCGGTGAACTAGCCGGAACTGGTGAGTCTTCTCGACAGTCTGGCCGCTGTTGATTACCTAGAACAGGCGCATACATCCACTGCCTTAACCAACCCAGCTGCAAAGACAGACAAAAGAATAGGAACCACGCAATCTGCTTGTCCGTTTCTCGGTTGGGTGAATACATGGTGTACTACCAGAACTTCAGATTTTACTCACGGCACCTTAATTCTGTGAATATACGCGCAGTAGTTAGTAGATAGGGCTTAAACGCCTCCCGGTACACCATTGGCACGGTAAAGTCGTAGGGTCTGAGAAATCTAATTAACCTTGTACGTGAGTATCACGAACAACATCAAGGCCCTATGAGTGAAGACGCAGCATCGTAAAGAACTAGGATTCCATGGCCAGGTATTTCTATGGGTACGTAGCATATACAGGTCGCATAACCATACAAGAAATGCGAAAGGTAAACAGGCTGGAGAGTGAAATGGGCGGTGAGTCGGGGATTGATGAACGAGCGTGTGAATGCGAGCAAGATACAAAGCTCTCGTGAGGGTCTCTTGTTGGGTCCTTTAGGACTAGCTAAAGCAAAGGTTTGCCACACTTGATAGCCCAAAGAAAAGAAAAACCAGGCAAACATATTAAAACGAAACAAAGAAAGCAATGAGAATATAAGGCTAGACCAGCGACATATAGGGCTATAACTGCGCCTACAAATCGCCAAGTGTACTTATTCCATGCTTTGAAAGATGCTCCCAAACTCTTCCCATTGCCTCACGAATATCAGCCTGGACATGGTGAGCTAGTCCTAAACCTAGCCGGCTGATCTTGTCGCCATGCTTCTGGATACGTCGCTTGATCCAGCCTTGCAGTTCCGTGTGATTCACCTCTGCCCATTGGGGTTTAGCTTTGCCTTTAACAGCATACTTAGTCGAAGAACTTAGCGCATAGAACTTGAACAACAGATAAACACTTACCTCACGCTTTAGCGCAGCTTGAAGCGAGTGCTGGGAATTCTCTTGCAACGCGGCAAACACAGTATCCGAAATGACGTCCACCACGGTGCTAGTAGCATACTCAAAGGACTCCCACATATAGTCACGTACGATTGGCCTAGAAAGTTCAAAGCCAACCTCCAGCTCTTCCCAAATGATCTTCCATATTTCATCCCGTCCAGCGTTGGGGGGTTCGGTAAGCATCACGTCGTGAATAACGGCTTGACCTTCGGTTAGAGCGTGTTTAAGCACCGTACGCCAAAGCTGGTCCCATCCTGCCACCCATTCTTCGCGCGTTTGTGGATCACCAACAAGTTCATCAGACATCCCCCAGGCGGAGCAGATGGCTGTGTCGTATGAGTTGTCAGTGATGGCTGTTGCTCCCTGAACGAGGACTCTATCGAGGATACCTCCAACTTTCCACTTTCTTGGAGGGATGGTTGGCGATTCGGTGAGGGGAGTCTGGTCGTGACTTGGATTAGGTACCGAGGTAGACATACGACTAGGAGCAGTGGCTGGCTCAAAGTGTTGTTGAACAGGGATGTCAGCATCGTTGGCGGATTTGAGGGTCTTCACCATTAGCGCCCAGATAGCGTCCCGCAAAGCCACTCGAGCGGCCTGCTGAAGGGTCTCACGTACAGAGTCAAACCAGAGTGTGTGGGATAGCACCGTGCGCATCAAGGAGGATTGTGAATCGAGTAACGAATCGACCGTAGACTCAAGTGTTGTTGTCATCGCGGAGTGGATCACATCTTGCATGACGGCTTCCATTCGAGGTTGCATGTAGCGCTTCATCCACAGCGAGAGAATTGCATGGAGAACCGGAATTGGGAAGAAACCGGTCGGACGGAGATGTTTTCGGAGAACCTTGCGAACTCTCGGCTGAAGAGTGTAGATGAACACAGCTGAAACACAGTCCATCGACAGCTTGGTAATTCTTTTAGCGATCGGTTTGGCGGCTCTCTCTTTGAGAATCGATATGAGTTTACCCGACTCTGAAAGCTGAGAGGGTGTGTCCCACGCTACGGAGTGGCGAGCCACTATTGAGGTGATTGTCCATGAGAAAAAATAACAGTTGAATCTCTGCAGAGTGTAGCGTTGAGTCTTGGGGTCGCTGCGAATGCTGAAACATATGGAAAGGATAAACGAAAGGTCGATCGTTCCGTTGGGACGAAGCTCAACCAGACATTCAGACGTCGATTCAATTCCATCTATTTCTGTTACTTCGTGGACCGTATCGTAAGCTTCGGAGCCTTCAGAGCGAAGAGTTTGTGTAGGAACATTGGGGTCACCTCGGCGGTCTAACCGACAGAACCCACCGCGCTGGAGATGGACAAGAATAAATTCGTGTCGGAAAGGCTCCTCAAACTCTTTGCGGAGCTGAATCCTGGTGATACAAGTAGAACGCATGCGCCTGTACCAGTCGAAAACAGGGCCTTTTCCCCAGCCAGAAGAAAAGTCAAGCAGCACCGGGCCACTTGTGCGTTCCCCTCTAGACCATTGAATGGCAGAGTTGGAGGCGAGCTGAAAAGGAACGAAACTCATAGGAAAGGAAGTTATATTACAGTCCGGCTGTAAGATGTAGGAGGTAGCGAAGGGGGATAGAACTGTCTTGGAGAATAGTTGTGGATGTTATTTGAGCGGGAAGGAGTATCTCGGGGCTGGGAACAATTGAAAACATATTCACTACCTATTTCAGAGGTAGCGCTGCGGGACCTGACGATAACGAACATCAAGCGAATTGAGGGTGTATATAGAATAAATCTCTATCCCACATCGAAAACGACCCACAAAGGAAATAAAAAATTTTGAGCGACTTATATCCAAGGGCTGGTAACTATCCTGGCAGCTGGGTATCGTGTAGGTGAAACGGGTGTGGTCTGAACTTGTGGCGTGCGGGCTTAGGACATTATCGTGGCTAAACATGACCATATCAGACAAAGTTGATTGAGATCTCGATCGGCCTTTGTACATTTATTCGTCCGTTCTTTTTTGAAGGCGACTTAACCACTAGCACCCAAGCTTGTTGGAACCTGTTCCCCGCCTACTCTTCCTTTAAACGCTACGCATATATCCGAGATTACAAACTAAATGGCTGAGATGGAGAGGAAGCGGTTGAACAGGTATAAGCGCCGGGATGAGGAGACAATAGGGACGAGTTGCTTTGTCACAACTACTTTATTTCGCCACCAGGGTCGAAGTGACAAAACACATGTTTTGCTTTGTGTCCCTAATTAGGGAATTTTTACACGTACGCGCAGGCTGTCGACTTATATGTTGGTGAGGGCGCCACACCTCGCTAGATTTTGCCCTTCCCTACTTCAACATAGAGTGCAACATGTCAGTGAAATCTGCCGCCACAGAGGTTGTCAGTGCCGCCGCTGCCGTCGTACAGCCTTTGCTTCTCACGTTGGACGCCCTTCCTGTATGGCTTCAGGACAACTCCTATATTTTGACGGGTTATAGAAGGTGCGACGAAAATTCAGCGCTTATACACGCGGATGAGTCCTCTTGCTCTAATCCTAACCTATAATCAACTCTCAGGCCGCAATATTCGTGGTCTGGGTGTGCTCGGTCGGTGTTCGGTTGTATGTTGTCGCACCCGGCGTAAAATACGTTTTGTCTAATTTTGCCTTTCTAGACTTACACAACGAAACTGGTTCGTCTGCGGACGCAAATCACCAACTTTTAATTGGATTGTCTAACCTTCTATGTTCGATAGTCAACATCCACACTCACCTCTTTGGTGCATTAGGGTTACTTTATCTCCTATTTAACGTCCGAAGCACACAAGCAGGTTATGCGACGTTGACATGGCATGATCCTGTTGGGCTCAGTCTTTCCCTTCTCGCTGGAGTGTTTTGCCTTGGTGCTAGTGCGCTGTTCCATACGGCCAACTGTCACTCTCCTAACGTATGTCGGCATCTTGATCGTATGCATGACAATTTAAAGGATTTGTTACAGGTTTCAAAACGATGTAATGCGTTGGATTATTCGGGAATAATCGGTAAGTTGTTAAACCAAGACGTTCTTGATGGTCTGAGAACCTATCCAACTCAAATCCGCAGTCTTGACCGTTGGAAGCTTCTACCCGTCTCTCCACTATGGTTTCTTCTGCGATTATCATCTACAAGTCTTCTATGCTGTGGGCATCACAGTCGCGGGAGCTAGTAAGGTTATTCCACCCCTCACAATCTGTCGCATCTAACAAGCTGAAACCGCAGTCGCGGCGTACGTTGTTCTGAACCCAGATTATGCCACGCCAGCGTATCGCTGGGCTCGAACGCTTGTCTTTTGTGCACTTGGATTTTGTTCACTAGTTCCGGTCGTGCACGCCTATTGGATTTACGGCTTGGAGCGCATGCAAAACGAAATGGGGTTTACATGGCTCGCTTCCACTCTGTGTCTTTATGTGGCCGGAGCTATGATATAGTGAGTACATGCGATCATTCTGCAGTATCACAGACTCCTAAAACTCAGAAAGTGGGTGTCGAATTCCTGAACGATGGATGCCGGGAACATTCGACTACTTCGGGGCGTCGCACCAGATTTTCCACGCCTTTGTTGTACTTGCTGCACTTTCGCATTACAAGGTTTGCAGTCATCGCTCGCTTTCTATTGCACCGGAACTGATTGAACTCCAGGCGGTATTAACTGGGTTTGAATATTGGCACGGGCAACATCGGGGCGTGTGCGATATCTATCAGTAATACTCTATGACCCAAAATATCCAGAGATCGTACCTCGAAACTTATATCCAAATGCTACTCACCTAATAGATATAATCAGCATATTAGAAACCGAGTTTGTTTAGGCGCTAGCCTTGTTGACTCAGCGGAATGCATGAATGAGATAGCAGCTAACGAGGTGTGATCCGGCTGACGTTGTACGACCAGAGAAAAGTGAGACTGGCGTGTTGCGACTCAGGCGCTTCGGCGAGAAAATTAAACTAGGTCTCAAAGCCAACTGGGGCATTTTTATGGCCGCGTTGCTACGATCGATCGTGTACAGTACGTATGAGTGGATCGTGAGTGAAAAAGACCGGCCGGTTGAACCCGAGAAGGTAATAGTCGCCTATGTCTGATTCGTCTGTATATGCTAAAAATATCATGTGATTTGAGTAGTTTTCTTGGCGTAGAAAGCTACATATGGAAGCTTAACTTGGTTCATCGTGCTTAATGCGGCGCATACAGACACTAATGCAGGCTGTTCAAAAAATTCGAGATCATTAATACATGAGTATCCCCTACGTTCTTTGTTCGCTGAATAGTCACTGGTTAGAAGAAAGGTGATTTCTAGAACTGGCTAACCTAGTGCATACGGTTATGTGTATACAAGGGTCCGTATCCGGTAGCGATAAGCTAGAATTATGCAAACGTGCGACAAGGGGACGCAGCCTGCGGAGGATGCCCCGCTGGTAATCGGCTGTAAGTAAATGCCGTCCGGACTCCCACGTGATCCTTGTACGTTTACTTTCTATCACGCGTACTATGCACGACTTACGCGCGTCTTTCTTGTATTTATTCCGTCAATTCTGCTTCCACCGCCATCTCTCTCTCCTACGTCTCGCATTCGTTCGCCCTTAGGCTCTCCATCTCGACAGCTTTCGCGCTCGCACCTTCGGTCCAGTGCCACGCCCAGCCCTACGATTCCCGCGGCCACTGGCTGAACGGGCCCGGCCCTTCCGATAGTGTTCTCCCACCCCACCGCGTACGCTGGCCCGAAAATGCTGGCGCTTGATTCTGTCTTGCATAGAATACATATATCCTCTGTATACATGCTCTTGCCCGACAACGGCACGGGGGCTGGGTACTCGGTCTAATGATTAGCTGACAAAAGCTTCTTGGTGTACGATATACGATAACCCAAGACTTGAAGCGATACATGAGATCGAGTACATCGTGGCCACGCGACTGTGACGAACAAGAGACGATGGCCGGGGAACGATTCCCCAGAACTGGATGCATACAATGACTATATACTGAGCACATCGGTACGTCACGTGAATAACCCCTATCGAGCGGCTGCACCCTCTAATACAAAGAACAGGTAATCGTTTCTCAATGTCTCATAATGGGAACTCGTCGATTTTGATGGGGCCGTCGGGTTGGCTCCATTAATAATTGTATCCAGGTGCATAACGTACCTTGACCACACGCAAATCGGTTCCCAGATCTATCGAAGCACTTTGTGCTTCTTGGACATCCACACGACTCCTTCGAGGTGTTTTGAGCTCAATAATGGATTCGCGTTCAGCGCACGTGCGCAGAACCTCCTTGGCTACCTTGACGAGCTTCAAAGCGTCTAACTTGTCTTCGGAGCATTGGATCTCAATTGTACGCAGTAATGGAAAATCAGTCCAGTCCCGGATTACTGCCTGAACTCACAGGTTAGCGTTAGCTTCGAGGACCACAGAAAACTCACTTCTTCTGATTTACCAGGCACGTGTGGCTTGACGCGAACACACCGCAACGGTGGATTCGCTTTCCTAAGGCCTGAGAATTGAAATATTAGCTTTATTAGAGCTGGATTAGATTCGAGTAGAGTGAATTGATTTACGTTTCAGTATTGCTGAGGTGGGCGAGATATACTGTAATACTTGAAGGCTACTGCATCCTGCTTCTACTACAGCCGCGGCCAGTTTTCCCCCGTCACCGTAAGTGCACGTAATGTGTTCCACTCCTTGACAGCGTCGCAAAACCTCATACGCATAGTTAGGCATAACTACCGTGCGTATACTCGCCAAATGTCTGCCCTTGAACGCGTCCTTCAAGGCAGAGCCGATTGTGGGGTGGGTGTAATATACTTTCAGTGTGTGGACGTTGAAGAGAGACTGAAGCATTTTAGCCAGCTGAGGTAGAACAACGTGTGTCCTGTACTCTGTAAATGATAGTGTAACAATTCTGCGCTACAATAAGTCATACGGACAGCCGAGTGATAATAATTGAGATACCCTACCGAACATACGGCCATAGATGTGTACTTTCTAGCATACCCTTCCCCCGTCGCTCGAGAGCTTGTCCAGCGAGCTCACGAAATCGGGCCTCTCCGAAGTCGTGGGCGGCGCATACATCGAATCGCTCCCATAACAATGGCAAGTAGAATAATCTTAGGTAGTAACAAGTCTGTGACAAAGCACGCCAGATTGCAAAACAAGGCGTATAATCCAGCTCCAAGCTATCGACGCGAGTAACTTCTGTGGAGTCTCTGCTAGTGCCCGCCCTCGGTAAATATTCATTTATCTTTTCTAAAAGCTCAGGAGGAAGCGCCGAAAACCCCGTTAAATTGCGCTGGACTGACGCTGGCTTAAGTGGGATAGACTGTGTTTTACAAGAACTAGGCTCTAGACTGGGGTCAAGTTCGAAGCCAGAGTCAGTGCTCGAGTTGAATGATCTTTTGATATTTCTTCGAGGCATTTTTTAACCTTTCACCGGCTGCCTTGCGAGAGCAGTCGAGGCGGTGAATACACCAACCCCAGCCTAGGCTCCATTTATGTATCGCATCAGTGAGCCCCCCGGAAACCAGTCCCCGGATACCCTTGTCACGCCTTGAGCAGGTTTGGGCAAGAACTCAAATTGTAGGAGACTGAAATGTTGCTAACAACGATATTCCTAGTTGATGGAATGGAACCACTGTAACCCATCTCCCAAGGTGTTAAAAACATCATAAATAAACATTCGGAGGAGGAATTATATGCATAACATAAATGAAGCAAAATAACGAAAACAACTTGAGCTAATGTATGGCAATCTGAGGCGTACAAAACAAGGCGCGTTACATGAATTCAGAGCGGGAACTCGTCGACCTCGACAGGAAGGGGGGTAAAAGGAAGCTTGTGACGATCAGCGTAGGAGTAGTGATGAGCGCGTCGGACTTTAACCGCTCTTGGTTCGGTGTACAAGTCAACCAAGTCATCTTGAGCACTCCCGTCTCCGGCTTGGTTCTTTTGTTTCTTTTTGGGCTTCGTAGCAGGCACATAATCGATGCATGCTTGGAGAGTTTCTTTGGCGACCTTCACGATATCGTCAATGTTCTTGATAATTCCGCGTTGCTCAATTTCAATGACGCGGAGGGACGGAAAAGAAGAGAACATCCGAATTGCATCCTGAGATTGATTTATTAGGCTGAGTTTATAGGGTTTACAAGATTTGCGCACCTCACCACGATACACAGGAACGCGAACACACCTCAGCGGTGGGTTTGCCTTTATGAAGCCTTTAAACCGTGGTTGGCGGATCATATTCAAAGCTTTGAGGGAAGGACTCACGTTTAAGTGTTGTTGGACTAGGGTAAAGACCCCTTACCGCCTGAAGCTTGCTGCAGCCTGCCTCAACGAGAGCTGAAACCAGCTTCCCGCCGTCGTCTTCGTTGCATGTCACTGATTCTACTCCTGGACAGCATCGTAGGATCTCGTGGGCACAGTTGGGCATGATAACCGTGCGTATGCTGGGGAACGTGCTTCCTTTGAAGGCGTCTTTGAGGGCAGTCGTCATCGCCGAGTGCGCGTGGGGTATTTGTAGGGTATGAACATTCGGGAGCGATTGGAGCAGCTTGACGAACGGAGGTAGGACGACATCCGTCTTGTATCGTGTGAGAGTTACTGTGACAATCCTATGTCATGGTCAGTTGTGGCTAGATGCGGAAGATCAGTACACCTACTTACCGAACATACGGCCACAGATGCTCGCTCTTCAACATACCCTCGCTTGTCCGCTCCATTTTTTGTCCAATTTCACGGTACCACGACCCTCCACCGCCAGGTATCATGCACACTTCGAACCGCTCCCAGAGCAAAGGCAAATAAAAATCTCTCAAGTGATAGCAGGTCTGAGACAAGGCGCGTAGAACGGCGAAACGAGCCTTATAATCGCCTGCTGGAACTTTTTCGCCAATGTAAGTCGGGTTCATAAGAATGTCGTCGACAAGGATTTCTGGAAGGTCAGCGACTATCTTCGATAAGAGCTCGGGAGGAAGGTTCGTGAGTCCCTTGCTATATCGTTTTGGCGAACTAGATTTTAGATTGCTGGGACGGGGCTCAAATATTGGCTCAGAGCTTGGTTCAAGAGTCTTTTTGGCGCGTTTGCGAGATTTTGGAGGCATCGTCGTGGTTAGGCTGGAGTTGAAAAAACATCGGTTGTGGCGCAACGGATCTGCAAACGTAATCTGCCGAGCGCCAGGCACGGAGAGGCTCGGTCTTGCCCGAACACGTTGAAGGTAAGCACACAATCGTACCGCATATGATGTATCTCAAAACTTGCGCCAAGTGGTCCTTGATAGATGTAATTGGCGTTTCGGAAACTGCGTTCGTTTGACTGGGGCGCTCTCATGATTCTACAAACATAAAACAACAAGCTTCGGGAAGTGATTATATGCAGAACGTGGGTATAATAACAAAGTAACAAAAAGAACCAGGGTGCGGCAAACAGAGATTCAAGATACATGAAGTACCAAACTCTTTCATTAAACCTCTTCAAACGGGAATATATCAACCTGGAGACGAAAGGGCTTGGAGTCAAACTTATAGTAGCTTACTCTGACTTCTCTTGGATCGGTATATAGATCAACCAGGCTGTTCCGCGTACCATCTTCGGTCTGGATTTTTCGAGTCTTTTTGGGTCTGGTAACAGGCACGTGTTGAATGCACGCTTGGAGTGTTTCCTTAGCAATTTTCACTACACCAGGAATGTCCATGTCGTCTTCTCGTCCTAAAATTTCGATGACGCGCAGAGTTGGAAAAAAGGAAAACATTCGAATTGCTTCCTATACTTGGCGGTCAATATAAGTTCTGCAGAATTGGCCGAGTGGTTTACCTCTTTTGAGCGTTCTACGCGAACAAACCTCAGTGGTGGACTAGCCTCTATGAAACCTAAGTATACGATTAGCTAACCGTCGTGAGGTCTGTACTTAGGTATTTAGCGCAATACTCACGTTTTAATACGTGTGACTCAGCCATCACATTTTGTACTACCTGAAGCTTGCTGCATCCAGCTTTGATAATAGCTGAAACCAATCTTTCTCCCGTGTATTCGATGCATGTCAAGGATTCTACTTCAGGGCAGCATCGTAGGATCTCGTGGGTGTAGTCGGGCATGATGACCGTACGTATGCTTGGGAATCTGTTGCCTCTGAAGGCATTCTTGAGGACAGTCGGCTTTATTGTGCGCGCATTGTTTATTTGGAGGGTATGGGCATTGGGGAGTGACTGGAGCATCTCGATGAACGGAGGTAGAACGACGTTCGTTTGGTATTTAGTCAATGTCACCGTGATAATTCTGTGTCACACTTAGTTGTGTATGGGTCTGCAGGAGTGGAAACGCACTTACCGAACATATGGCCATAGGTGCTTGTTATTCAATACGCCCTTGCTCAACCGCTCCAGCTTTTCTCCGAGCGGACGATGCTGAGATCTGTCGTTACCCCATACCTCAAACCGCTCCCACAACAAAGGCCAGTAAAATTCTCTCAGGTAATGGCAAGTCTGAGATAGGGCACGTAGAACTTGGGGACGATCTTTGAACCTGGCTACTCCACCGTCGTTTACACCAATGCGAATTGGATCGTTGATGATGTCGCTAGCATGTACTTTTGGAAAGCCATCGATTATTTCCGACAAGAGCTCAGGAGGGAGGCTCGCAAATCCCTGGTTATAACGTTTCAGTAACCTAGATGTTGAACTGCAAGGAAGCTCCCAGCTAGAGAAAGGACTAGTATCAGACGAGCCTGGTTCAGAACTTGAATCAGGAGTCCTTTTGACGCGTTTGAAAGATGTTGGATGCATCGTCGTGGTTGGCTGTTGAAGTTGAAGCAACAACATTGTGCGGTGGCGCAACGGATCTGCAGACGTAATCCGTTCTAGGCACGGAGCTAGGCCAGATGCGAACACTTTGAATCCAAGCACACAATCATATCACATATGACTCGTACATCGTGAGCTCAGAAGAGCCAGATCGGTTGCGGGATAAATGATGTTCTAGACGACGCAATTTTGCAGCCGTCGCATATGTGTTGAGCGGCAATTTGAAATACTGACATTGGACGGGACACAACCGGCGCATACAAGTTTGTCCGCATTAATCATACTCTCCGGAGTGGTAGGCGGCTCAAGTTCTAAGATATCCGGGCCGGGTAAATGCCACGAAATAGACTCGACCACGTCGTCATCCAGGGCCAACAAACTCGGCTCGTGAACATTCTGATTCTCCCGAAGACCCGAAAGCGCCGACAATCACGTGCGTTTCCCCCACGTAGCACAAGCGACACGTAGCGGCGCCAGCGATCCAGCCGACTTTGTACTTGACCGCCACTCTGTGCGCCTCGCTGGCATCCCCGTTCCCTCTCTCCCTTCACCGCCCTTTGTATACCACCTAGATGGAGAACCAACAGAACATTCCGAAAGAGCTCTTGGAGGTTGTCAACTTTTTGAGGAGCAGCAGCTCTGGTATAAAGACGCGTGTAGGCGCATTAGGTGGAAAGCGACATGACTATTTCAAGGGTGGATCTATTATACTAATGAATGAATGAATTTGGCTTAACGTTTCTTTTATGATATAGGTAAAGCCGCTGTGAAGGCCATCCAGTCACCCGCCTACGCCAAACTCAAAAACGCACCCAAAGTCGCCTCGGAAGCCGACGCCGTCCAACTCCTCCACACCATCATCCCCTACACCTACTTCCTCCGCGTTGACCGAGGCGAACCCACGGGAGGTTCCAAATCACCCAAACAAATCCAGATCAACCAGATGCAAATGTTCGCGCCCGAAGAATACTACGTCTGGCTATACGAAGGGTCTCAGCTCACGACCTACATTGGGGGTGCGATCATGGTCGCTATCATCTTTGCCGGCGTGCTCTTCCCGCTCTGGCCAAACTCGATGCGGCTGGGCGTGTGGTATTTGAGTATCGGCGTGCTGGGCTTGATCGGGCTGTTCTTTGTGATTGCGATTTTGAGGTTGATTTTCTATGTGATCACGGTTGTGGTCGCGAGTCCGGGTATTTGGATATTCCCGCAGCTGTTTGCGGACGTTGGATTTGTGAGTTTTTCATTCGTTTAGTTCTTTAGTTTGTTTTGTTGCTTATTGTGATGTTAGGTCGACTCGTTCATCCCCCTTTGGGAGTGGGACCTTCCCAAGAAGAAGAAAGGCAAAAAGTCGAAAGAGGCCAAGAAGGCCAAGGCCGCTGCTGCCGCCGGGAACGGCACACCAGTCGTCATCGAAGGTCCCGGTATTTCGGCAGTACCTACGCTATCTCGCATTCCCAGCGCACGAATCGAGGAGATTCCGGATGAGGACGCTTAGACGGATCCATAGGCGGTGGTTGGTGAAGAAGGGATGGGGTGTAATGAAAAGGGGCGTGTAGCTGGTGGCCCACAGGCATAGACAATGTCCCATTTATCCAGATTCGTTCTGCGTGCGCTGTACAGTAGTATTTCCATATTTATAATGCAACTGTATACCGGCACTCTCACCTCTCGAGTTGGTCAGGCAACTTATTCTTATTCTTGCCAAGAAATACGAGACGCGGGGCTCGCGACTCAAAACACATAAGACTCGATTTGGCATAAATAGAATTCTAACCCGCAAAAGGCTTCAACCATGCATATATGTACTCAGCATTTTCAACTAAAGAAAGAACAACACCGAAAAAAGCCCAGAGGTCGAGATTGATAGAATTAAGTGTAGAGGGAGAGAGAAAGTAAGGAACGTGGATAGGCCATACTGAAGGATGGCCATAACAAATCCAAAAAGATAAACGACCAAAACAAGACGAAATGAAAAAAGAGAAAGAAATAACGAGTGTGTGCGCAGTCCGTCAGTCCAGGGACGCTCAAACTAAAAAGAACAAAAAAGGGAATGGGAGGGATTGCATATGGGATATAATAAATAATGAATACAACGGGGATTGGTGACGATGACGAGACTGTCCGGGGATGGTATATACGATTAACGATTTGGTTTGAAGTGTATACGACAGCGATGACGGCATTACGGCACGAGAAAGGTTAGGGTTGGGCCGAGTGTGTGGTTGCTTGGCCGAAGGGTGGAAACAGGGATGGCCGAGAGTGGGCGCCTCATTGCGGCACGTCTGCCGGTTTCTCTTCGACAACCTCTTTGCCCTTGCCCTTGTCCTCTTTGCCCTTTTCGCCGGGCATGAACTTTTCGCCACCCTCTCCGCCTCGCATAACTGCTTTGAGGAACGATAAAAAGCGTTCGCCGTATTCGTGTGATGGGACTGGACTGATCTTGTGCTATAAACGATAAAATCAAAACACGTTGTCAGTTCAGGCGCTCGGGCGTGTAAAATGGGGGACCGGTTATTGAACAAGAGGGACTCGGTTATTGAGGAGGAGCGCAAGGGCAAGGCAACGAGGAGTGGAGTGAGGGAGGACGGTCGACTCACCCGATCAGCGCTCAACCCCTTCCACATCCTCTCCAACTTCTTCTTCGTATTCCACGGCGTAAGAATATCAATCACACCCAAATAATATACCGTCCCCCGCGGATGATTATCCTCCCCAGTCGCTCGATACCCTCCATCATCGGCATAAAAGATAAACCGCGCCTCTACCGTAGGGTTAGTGTCCGGCAAGTCCACAGCGTGCGTCGCAGCCGTCCGAACTTCGTATTTCGGTTTTCGTGCAGAGGAAGGTTGTCGACGAGGTGTGGGCGAAAAGACTTTGAGCGTGTTTTTACGGAGGTTGTCTCTGTTTCCGCGTTGGACGTTGTGTACGCCTACGAGCAGGGAATAGTCCATGACTTGAACCTGTTGCAAAAACACCTTGTCCCGTTCGAGCTGTGCACTCAAAAACGCGCGTTTCTCAGGTCCGAATTCGAGTCGCTTGTGTCGATTGATCCAGTTGACGTCTTTGAGTACCGCTCGGGGGTTCTCTCGCGCTTTGGCTTCGTCGTATTCACGCCCGACGGTGCTTCCCTTCAAGTCGTACGTTTCGTGAATGTCGAGATGGGCCGGGAAGAGGTTGTTCATGACTACGAAATGGATTTTGCGGCCATGGGGTAGTTTGACGCGGTGCAGGCCGTAGAATCTGGAGAGGAGCGTATGGGGGTTGGCCGCTACGTGCGCGTGATATTGGGGGAGGATGCGTCGAAGGAACTTGTGTTCGGCGTGGTGAATCGTTTTGATGATGAACCGATAGTCGCGCGAGTAGTAAAAAAAGGACCCAGACTTTCCAGGCGATCCCAGCTCGGAAAGAATATACTTCTCAGTGAGCGAGACGAGATAGTCGGCTGGGTCGAGCGCGAAATGGTCCTCGCGCAGCGCACGGAACACCCAAGGGGCATAGTCCTTGAACTTGAAGTCGTATTTAGCTGAGGGCGTGAGTTCGTTGCCGATCATGTCGAACGAGAATTTATGTGCGGCCGTGAAATCGTCATGGGTGAGTTCTCGCTTGACTTTGGCTTGGCAACGGGAAACCTGAATGGCGAAGTTGATTTCAGCATGAAATTAACTGCGGAGAAATTTGGGGAGTTGAAAAGGGGACTTACGCCGATGCGGATACCAGTAAGCATGTTGTACATGAGGACATAGTTCGCGTGGTCCTCGCCGATGAGGTTCCCGACGAGAACTTTATCGCCCGTATCAGGTAAATCGTCTTTATCCCGCGAGCGCTTCGAGTTTCGTTCGCGCCGGATCTGTTCGGCCTCTTTGAGGATGTCCGAGTGGAGGTCTTGACCTGCTAATGTTTGACTGCGCGTGCGCGTGTGGCCAATGGCGGGGCCGCCGGATTGGGAGTGCGAGTGTTGCATCTTGCGCGCTACGCCCTTGCTGGGAGATGTTGTTGTCGCCAACGTTCCCGTCGTGTTCCGTCGAGCGGGAGTGGGCGCAGAGGGCCCGGCGCGTGCAGCAGGCGGGTGTAGCAATCCATCTCGGTCCGGCGAGTTGTCGTCGGCGCCAAACGAGACGGCGCTCCGTTGTTGTTGCTGGTGTTGGGGCGGTGAGAGCGATAGTTTTGCTTCAGGCGAGGCAGACTGGGGCTGGGTCGTTAGCGCCGCCATAACATCCGCTTCAGCAGGTTCGTCCGTCTGAACTGCGTCGGGCAACATCTCTTCAGACGCCGGAGGGGATGGAGGGGGGTCAAACGCCGGTCCGGTCGGGTACAGCTGCTTGAGCGACTTTTTAATCGTCCCGGACGAGTCGGTCAGCACTACGTTTTGCGGACTCGTCGCTCGCGTGGTCTGAGACTCGGCAGCCATCGCACCGTACTTGGTCGCATCTGATGTTCGGCCATGGGGGGACACGGCAGACGCTACCGCATGAGCAGCATTGACGATTTTACGTTCCGCCCGGTCGGATAAAGACTCTGGCGCGGGTCCAGTGCGGAGGACGACGTGGTCTCGCTCGACTTTGTCGATGTGGACCTCGCGCGAGGCGGTGGCTGCGCCGGAATGGGCGGCGAGTAGGTGGATGGGGTTGACCGCTGGTTCAGATGCTGTTGACGCCATTTCGGGCGATGACAGCGGGTCTGGGGTGAGCGGGAGTGGGGATAGGACAGTAGCGGACATGGCAGGGGTGGTAGCAGTGACGACGCAACCGAAACGCTCACGGCATCTCTGTATCAAACAAGCGCCCGGCGTGTCGTAACCTGTAAGAGAAAATCACTTTCACAAAAATTTGTTTTTATTTGCCTAGGTCTGGGGCGTGATCGTACGAGTCTAAACAAAATGTCCTTTTATCTCCGCCATTTCTGTGTGATTTATGGACCGGGCATAGTTTGAAGTGGAATAATTTGCAGCACCTAGCGCCGATTCAACCCTGCGATCGCCATTGGTCACTTCTAGCCAACCACCATGCGCCCCATCCTCCCGCGCGCAATCCGTCCCCTCGGCCAGCGTACACTTGCCACCGTCGCCGATCCCCCGGTCCGGCGCTACGGTGGACTCAAGGACCAGGACCGTATCTTCACCAATGCCTATTGCCGACACGATCATGGTCTCAAAGGCGCACAATCTCGTGGGGATTGGCACCGCACAAAAGATATCTTGGCCAAAGGGGATTCCTGGATTATACAACAGGTTAAAGACTCAGGTCTAAGAGGGCGTGGAGGGGCTGGGTTCCCGAGCGGGTTAAAATGGAGCTTTATGAATAAACCTGGGTGGGAGAAGGATCCCAGGTTAGTCGGAATGAGCGTTGGTGCGATGATAAGCTTACAATTAGAATAGACCCGGCCGGTATCTCGTTGTCAACGCCGATGAAGGAGAGCCTGGGACTTGTAAAGACCGAGAGATCATGCGAGGCGATCCGCATAAACTTGTCGAAGGGTGTTTGGTTGCTGGACGTGCGATGAACGCTACGGCTGGTGAGCTCCATCTATTTTATATTGAAATTTGATTGACTCATTTGGTATCTTGTGCAGCGTACATCTACATCCGCGGCGAGTTTTATCAAGAAGCCTCTCACGTACAGCAAGCCATCAACGAAGCATACCGTGCTGGCTTAATTGGAAAGAACGCGTGCGGCTCCGGTTTTAACTTTGATGTATACGTCCATCGTGGTGCGGGGGCGTATATCTGCGGAGAGGAAACGGCCCTGATCGAGTCACTCGAAGGTACGCCTTCCCTCCCACATCTCCTCATCCTGACTTTAAACCACAATATTTCGATTCGGCAGGTAAACAAGGCAAACCTCGCCTCAAACCCCCCTTCCCAGCAGACGTAGGCCTCTTCGGCTGCCCCACAACAGTAGCAAACGTCGAAACCATCGCCGTCGCGCCAACAATCTGTCGTCGCGGCGGTGCATGGTTCGCTTCATTCGGTCGAGCGCGCAACCAAGGCACGAAGCTGTATTGCATTTCCGGACATGTGAACAACCCGTGTGTGATCGAGGAGGAGATGAGTATCCCGCTGAAGGATCTGATCGAGAAGCACTGTGGTGGTGTTGTGGGCGGGTGGGATAACTTGCTGGGTATCGTGCCGGGTGGGAGCTCGGTGCCAATTTTGCCGAAGAAGATGTGTGAGGAGGTATTGTGAGTCGACTGGTTTTTTTTAATGGAGTCTATTTATTGGGGCCTGGCTAACGTTGGATACAGGATGGACTTCGACTCGCTCAAGGACGCTCAGTCGGGTCTGGGAACCGGTGCAGTGATAGTGATGAACAAGTCGACCGACGTTGTAAAGGCTATCGCCCGCTTCTCCAAGGTTCGTCTGACCTCGTTCACCGGTGCTAACCCTCAATATTGATTCACCTGATCTACAGTTCTACAAACACGAGTCCTGCGGCCAATGCACACCCTGCCGCGAAGGCACGACCTGGATGCAAAACATGATGGACCGCATGGTCGTAGGGCGCGCTCACCAACGCGAGATCGACATGTTACTCGAGTTGACGAAGCAGGTAGAGGGCAAGACGATCTGTGCGCTGGGCGATGCTGCCGCGTGGCCTATCCAGGGGCTGATGAGACACTTCCGTATGTTTTTTCTGTCGTTGATGCGTTTTGTGGTGATCTAACGGCGAAGCTGATATGTCTTTATTTGTAGGTCCTGAGGTTGAGCGTAGGATCGCTGAATATCGCGCTGCGAATGGACCGGTGCTATTTGGCGGAAAGCTGAAGAGCGATACGGACTTTAGGTTGGCGGTGCCGGATAACCTGGGTGCGAACCTGGTGGAGGAGCCGAGGGTGTGAGGTGTTTAGTTTGATGGGAGGTGGATGTAAAACAACAGATTGACGCTCATATGAACGAGTATGGTATGTGAATCATTTGTTAAACGTGCTCTGTGAATGAGTATAAGGAGCTATACGAGTTACGCGCATGGCCTGTCTAGTTCGTCAACCTGCGTTCTGATACGAACCAGGCTGTTCTGGCTGTACGGCTTGTGTGCCGCGCCTGGCAGGTTCGTGGAGCTAGTGAAACCAAGTCAACTCGTGGGATTCAGCCGAGGATAGGCAAGAACGTTGCCCCTCAAGGCTGTGCGGCGCCAATGCGAAGCGCTGCATCCTTATGTGCCGCCCAATCCCTCGCTTAGCCTGTGGAGACCAACCACAACGACATCCACCCCAACTGTATCTCACATTCAGACAATTTTGCGCTGTGTGTGTGGATATAGACGCTAACGCCCTGATCTTCACGAACCAGCCAAGGATACCTAACTTTGCTTGCCTTACCCTAATCACAACCACCAGCCCTAACTGGTCGGTTACTCGGCGTCAACCGACCATACAACTACTTCTTTTAAACAGCACTATTAATCTATCAAGGACGTAAACCCATAAGGATAGACTTATGGACCCGAGTTCGTCGCATATCGCCGGGAGTCGAAACCCAGCGCCTAGCAGCTCGTCAGCGCCGCCTGGCGCAAAACGGGGGGCAAAGCGCAAGCTTCGAGACGGGCTGGCCAACGTCGGAGCCGCACTGAGCAAAGGCGCTGGCGTTTTCGATTTTGGACCTCTCAAGGCAGTGCTAGATGACATTGGGGAGCTGACGAACGCCATCCGGGTTAGTTGTTTCAGATTGAACCGAACTCAGAGATAGAACGTAGTAACACGACTTCATACCCAGAAAGTATCACCTAGTCATGAATACAGTGACGCATTCGTCGAAGAGCTAGAAGAGCTACTGAACGACGTGTTCAAGCACCTTGAGGGAACTACGTCTCCAGCTGTGAAGTCGAGCATCGAGGACTTGGCAAGGTAGGGAGCAGTTGTTACATAGGGATGCTTGCTGAAGCTCTGGGACAGGGGAGTCAGGAAGGGGATAGAGCTGCTGCAGAACAAACGGTGCCAGAGTGACAAGACAGGGAGGTTAGAAGAGGTGATGAGAACGGAGGACTCTTATTAGGGTAAAAATTTCGAATTTAGGGATCTTACATAGTATGCGTTTCAATATCTTACAAAGTCATGTTCGTGAAGGAATATGCAGTTTTTGACACGAAAGATAACGATTCGACGTACCGAAAAAAGGTGATTGAGACCTGCTCCTTTCGATATTTTGCGTCATCTTTTTCGATAACTTTGTATATGGATGCGAGTGCGCATATATACAGTTTTAGTCCTTGTTCGTACCTTTATTAGTAGCGATACGCGACAAGTCCTCCGTTGTGAAAAAAAGGTCTATTCTTTACGAATTGAAGTACGTTCCAAAAACAAGATTTTGGAGACGAAGGACTACGAATATTATGAAGATTCCGAACGGGTTCAAACGTTGCGAAAAATCAAACAAAAGTTAACAAAAATGCGCACCTTCGTATAGCTTAGATACGACGCGTATTTTGTTCTGAGCGGTGCTAAAAATCGTCATGTTTGCGGATGATGAAAAGTCCTATCGTTCGTATTAAAAAAAGCGACACAAAGCGATGAAGAATGTTGTCGAACGGATCGAAATAAAGCGTAAAGAATAGACACGAAAGATGACGAAAAACAGCATTGAACGCAATATGACACAAAGCAAAGATAGCGAAAATAGTTGCGAAACGGAACACAATCTGGAGAAGGTGGCGCAAAAAGTTATTAAACGCGAGGGAAAAAAGAGCAAAAGATGACGGAAAACGTTCGAGTAGCGTCCAAGGGTGCTAAAATTGTCTGTAAACATGACGAAAAAAGAACAGGAAATAATGAAAAACGTAGATAAAAATGACGAACAACGTACTAGGAACTAATTATTTTCGCCAGGGTCGAAGATTTGAGAATCGCCGTCGTCGTCGTCATTGCCGTCGTGTTCTTCGTCATCTCGCTCGGCCGATCCCTTTCCATCCGCTCCCCGCGCAGCTCCCTTGCCGCCGCTCTTCCCGCCTTTCGCGCCACTCTTCCCACCCCTGCCACCACTCTTTTCGCCCTTGCCGCCGCCGCTCTTTCCACCCTTGGCCGTGGATGACGAGGTAGCCAGAGCCGCCGCTTCAGCCCTGGCCTTGGCTTCCTCAGCCTCAGCTAAAACTTCGGCAGCGGCAGCGGCGCGGATGCGGGCAGCTGCCACATCGTCGGCAGCGTTGGCGGTGGTTCGGCTACGCGTGCTAATCGACATCGGCGGGGCCGGCACGCCGCGACCGCGACCACGACCGCGACTACGACCACGGTTTCCGCCTCGACCGCCCCTGCCACCGCGCTCCGGACTGGCAGTCCCTCGCACGTCACTGTCCCCAGCGCCCGGTTTGTCTGCATCGTTCGAGGTGCCGGTGGTGTCGGCGTCCTCGTCGGTTTCTGGCGTGGATTTCTTGAGGGGAGGCCGGACACGCTTCTTGGGGCTGGGCTCGTGCTCACCGTCGGTCTCCGCATTGGGTCGCTTCTTGCCCTGCGCGGGCCGAGCGCGCTTCTCGACCTCGACTTCGGCCTCCTCCTCCTCGGTCTCCTTGCCCGCGTTGTTGGTTCGCGAGGAGCCCTGCTTGCCGTGGGACGAGGGAGTGATTTGGGAAGCGGGGGCAGTGGACTTAGCGTGATGGGCGTCGCTGTCCTTGTCGCTACCGTTCCCTTCGTGGCCACCCTCCTCATCGTCGCTACTACCCGCCTTATCGCCACCATCTTCCTCCTCGCCGCTACTCTCCTCGTTGTCGTTCTTGTCCTCGCACTCGCCACCCTTCTTTTCACCTCTGGTGGACTTGGACTGGGCCTTGGCCCGGCGCTTCCCCCGACGCACTATATGAATGTTAGCATGTATATAATACAAGAGACAAATGAACTTACCGACTTCGCCGCGCCTTTCGCGGCGGTGACTACGACGATGATTAAAAATATCTTGAACCATATATTCGGCGCCCCAGTTACTGGCAAAGCGCTCGAATTCCGGAATATTATCCCGAATCTGAAGCAACTGTCAGCGTAGCGCGTATGAGTTAAGTTTCGACATACCACGCTATAAAGCATGCCAAGCTTCGTCTTGTCCTGGCGCTTCCACGACTCGCGATAGTTGAGCTGTGCGAGGTTGGTCCAGTCGCGCATCTGCTCCTGTGCATAGAAAGCGTCGTTAGCAAACCATCACCCAAGTCCAAGTAGCAGGACATGACTTACCCGCCAGTCCAGCCAAACTTGCTTGTCTTCCTCACTGTTGGTGAGTCGCGTCAGCCTTTGAATCGTTTCCTTGCTGATATCCTTCTTGAGTTTGGGTGGCTGGACAGAGTCGGCCTCGACCGAAAGGGAGCGGCGCCGCTTGTGGGGACGGTGGACGGAAGCGCGATCGGTGGGGCGGTTGGAGCGGCCAATGACAGGAGCCGGAGGGAGACGAGGGGCACTGACGTTCGATGGACCAGCGCCGCGGGTAGCCCCAGCGTTGACTGCGTCCTGTTCATGCCTGAACTCTTCGTAGGCCTGCCGCATCTCGCGCTGCTCAGCACGCAAGCGCGCATTGTCCTCCTCAAGTTCTAATGTGTTCAAAAGATAAGTTAGCGCCTAACGTAGACGGGCATGTATGAGCAAGGGTAGACGTACCACGACGTATCCTAGCTTCCTCGCTCTCCTCGTCCTCCTCGTCCATCTCGTCTGCCTTTCTCTTCCCTTTGCCCTTGTTGGGCTTGGCAGAGGCAGTCGAGTTCTGCTCGTCGTCGCGGCTGTCGTCGCTTCGGTTGTTGTCGCTCTCGTCGTCGCTAGGCGGGACGGCCTTCCCCTTGCCTTGACTCTTCGACGGGGCCATGGTGATCGAGGGTGTGGGCAGAGATAAAAGCGGGCAAGGCTAAGGCAGAGGCGGAGTGCCGTACGAGCAAGAGTTGAAGTAAAAAACGGAAAAATACGTGTTGGTAGAGTCAACGGTGGTGTCGGCAACGTTCTGCAACGAGATTGAGCCAGAAAAGTGGAAGGGGGACGGTGGGCAGAGCAGAGGCGGGATGAGGTGGCATGGTTTATCGTGGTCAAGTACAAGTGGCGCGGGCCGGTGGCAGTGCATTTGCATCTGGCGATCGATGATGAAGCGCCCAAGTGATGACGCAACCACCGCATCTGACCAATGGCGTTGCCTCTTGGATTTGACCGCCACTTTGCCGCGTCACTCGGCTTGCCCTTGCGCACGACGTCACCCACTCGCCACTCGATTTAAGTGAGTTTCTCTGGAATGTCGGCATCATATCGACCAACATTTCGTGCTAATTATTTCGCATAATAGTATAATTTTTGCCGCTCGCTGCTCGGCCTCGACGTCATCCTCGCCACTGATCGCGACTAGAACCAAAGGTGAGCACTGGCTACCCCGTTGTCTCTACGCTGCTAACATTGCAGCACAGACCGTATGCGCTGTTCAAGGCGCTTGTGTGCATACTCAGCCAGATAACTTAGATAAGTTAAATACTCTCCTAAATGTCCTGCACATGCTAACGGATAGTGTAGACATGTATCCTCTAATCGCCCAAGTGCATGGGGATGCACTTGGGCGATTTAATCTATTTTTCGGGGCCCGCTCACCCCGAACCAACTTGACAGCGCGCCATCCTCGGCACTTTTCCCCATACTTCTCCCGGCGCGCCCACCCCTTGCACGTTTCACGTTCTCGATGGCTGTTGGGAGTGATGTCAGCGCAGTTTTTTCTGTCAACACTTGGTGAGTGCATCGGCCCTCGGTGTATTGCTAATTTTTCTAAAATATTTATGACTTGCCAGGATTGCCGACGATGCCATGCTTGTCGTTGATTCACCCCGTGCTCCAGGTACGCGCAATTCCTTTTTCCAATCTAATTAAGCTAACAGTTTTGCCTAATAGTATGCCTCCCGCTCAAAAGTTTGCACACTGTGCTCGATGTCGGGACTACCTGCCGTTGAAAGAGGTCCAACGACATACACGCGACCTTTTCGCGCGTTGTACGCCCGCTGAACGCCAGGCCACTAGGAAGGAGCTCCGACTTCGCCGACTAATCGGCTTCGATCAGCCCCCCGATCCTCCACCCCCTCCGCGTCATCGGCTCAATCCTCCGGTTGACCCACTTGACTTCCGGCGCCCCCCACGCGATATTCACCGCCCACCAGCGGCTGCTCATTCTCGCCCGGATAGAAACGATGAGGATGGAGGTTTCGATGTGCCCATGCAATCCCCGCCTCCTCCAACGCCACCTCCACCCTCACGCCCCCTCTCACCGTTCGATCAGTACATGCGCGGACGTGTACAGCACCCGGATCACGCCTTTGACACGCCTGGCGCAGGTCCATCCCGTCAGGAGGATCCGTACGATCTCCTCCGGCACTTAGGGGGTGAAGACGCTGGCATAGACGAGGATGACGAGGCACCCACACTCGCGGACGCGGAGGGCTATGGTTGGCTTAAAGAGTTGACCGCGGGAGAGGTTCTTGGACAGGAGCTCGAAGCAAGGATCGCGCGAGCTGGGGGTGCGTGCCCTCAACATATTTTTTTGTTTGCGATGCTGATCACTCTTACAGGCCACCAGCTTACACCGTCCGACCTGTTGATAGCGCAAGCATTCAACTATAAGGTTGACACCGACCTGACCGCTACCGCGTTTGAAAAACTACGGCGTGCATTCCCTCCCTTGCACAACCTCCTATCCCTCTATCGGACTCGCACCAAGATTGGCGCACTCTCGGGCATCCAAGGCGTTCCAATCGACTGCTGCATCAACTCGTGCATAGCCTACACCGGTAGTTATGCCGAGTTTAATATGTGTGTTCACTGCGAGCAACCCAGATACGAACCCGACCCCGATCGACCTGGGCACAATCGGCCGTGTCGGACCTTTCAATACATTCCAATCGGCCCTCGGCTTATCAACTTCTTCCGGAATCCTGACATGGTACGCAAGCTCATGTACCGCTCTCAGCGCGAGTCACATCCCGATCGCCTAACCGACATATTTGACGGTGCTCACTACGCGGCTCTGCGCCAACGACATGTCACTGCTGGTGGCAAACGCTTGAGCCACAAATTCTTCTGTAATGACACCGATGTCGCGCTGGGGCTGTCCACGGACGGGTTTGGGCCATTCAAACACCGAAAAGAGTCGTGCTGGCCATTACTTTTATTCAACTATAATCTTGATCCGGCTATTCGCTTCCAACTCGCCAACATGCTCTGTGTCGGCATCATCCCGGGGCCTGAGCAACCAACAGATATTGGGAGCTTCCTTCGGCCCTTGATTGACGAGCTTGAAGACCTTGCCCGCGGGATGCCTGCGTACGATGCTCTCCGGCACCGGCCATTTCGTCTTCGGGCATACTTGATCGCCTGCTTTGGTGATATGCCTGCAGTTGCAAAGCTGATGGCTATGACCGGGCATACCGGCAAACACCCTTGCCGAGCATGCAAGATCAAGGGCATCCGCCCAATGCGGTACGGCCGAGTTGACCCTAAAAAGCGACACCACTACGCACCGCTCTCCCGTCCCTTCGCACCCCGCGGCGAAGTACGCGAATATGATCCATTGAACCTACCTCTTCGATCACACGCAGAATTCATCGAACAGGCACGATACGTCCAAGATGCGCCAAATACGACCCAAGAGACCAACCGTGCGCGCGACACAGGCCACCACTTTATCCCAGCGCTCGCGAGGCTATCCTCACTTGAGCTCCCTGGCTCGTTCCCCCACGATTTTATGCACGCCATGTTTCAGAACATAATCCCGAACCTAATTATGCTATGGACCAAAAGCGGGCAGTACAAAGGCATGGGGACTGGAAGTGAGCCGTATGACTTGAATGAGGAGTTATGGAGCAAGATTGGACAGTCGTGCGCAGAAAGCGGCGACACCTTACCCGCTGCGTTTGGATGTCGTGTGCCCGACCTTTCTGACGATAAAGCCTGGGTTACGGCTGAAGCGCGGCTCGTTTTTGCGACACTGCTCGCGCCCTCGCTCCTAAATCGTCGTTTCAAGCGCCCGCGTTTTTTTCGTCATTTTGTGGAGCTTGTGCGGCTTATCTTCCTGTGTGTTAACTTGTCAATTACTCGCGAGCAAGTCCAAAAAGTTCGCGAGGGATTTGCAAATTGGGTTCGCAAGTTCGAACGGTATGTTCTTTTCTATCACATTCTAATTTTTGTCACGTTGTACTCACAAAAATGCCAGGTATTATTATCAAAATTGTGCTGATCGCCTAAACGCGTGTACAACACCTCTGCACGCGCTCCTCCACATTGCCGATGACATCGAGTTCATGGGCCCAGTTTGGTGCTACTGGGCGTTCCCAATGGAACGCTTTTGCGGCTCTCTCGCACGCACATCAATCAGTTCCCGGTTCCCATACGACAGCTTCGCTGAACATCTCCTTGAGATTGCGCAGCTATCGCAGATCAAAATCATGTACGGTCTGGTTGAGACCTTCGACCTTGAGCCTCGCCATCACAAGATTGCCACCGGAACCCGCTACGGCAACTACCCGGAGCAGGTCTTTGTAGTTCCGAAGAAGCACGAGGTTCCGCATCCGCTTCTTCAACAGCGAATTGCAGAATATGTCAGCATCGTCCTCGACGTTGACGCCAGCAGGGTACGCCGCCAGATTCGGGACCGAGCATTCGACGTTTGGGGCAAAGTGCAGCAGGCACTTGACACTGGCCCAGGCGACACCATCCGCGGCCACGCGATGTGCAAAGAGAGCAAACGGTGCACAAGAGATGCATCTTATGTCAAGGTAAGCCGCATTAGTATTCATTATGGATCTTAGGTTCAAACTTATAAACTATAGTATTGGACGTACTACGATCGCGAAGATCAAACCAGGCGTCGTCCAGTGGCACAACAGACAAACGGATATGGCCGTGTGGAACAATTTATTGTTATTGACGCTGAATTTCTACAGGAATTCTACGAGGGCGAATGCCCCGCCGCACCGTTCCTCGATCCCATCGTTGTCGCCGTGATCTCGCCGATCCCGACATTTACGAAGCTCGAAGATGGGGCTGTCATTGAGTATCAGCTCAACTCTGGCAAGCTTGCTGGCCCGGAGATCGTAGATGTCGCCGACATACGTTGTCTGATCGGGCGTGCTCGCGATCATGAAGGCCACCGGTACATTATTGACCGCCAAACCCTCGTTGGTCGGTTAGATATGGCCGAAGGGATTGCAGACCGAGATTGACGATGTCGGGGTTAATGGTACGCACCTTTACAAAAATCCGCCTCCTTCATGCCAGAATTAATCGCTTTTTACGCCTAACTTTGATAGATCGGAAAACAACCTTATTTTTGTCCATGTCATCTTTCGTAGTAATGCATTTGTTTTAATAGTATCATGCAACCCATATTTCGTTATGGCGCAAACTTTATATCCTTCTGATTCATCCTTATTTTCGTCTTCAAACGTCCTGATATCTTTTTTTCACTTAGGCGAACTACCCGTAACCCATTGTCTCCTTTCGACATCAAACACAACTTTTTACAGTAAGTTCCATCACTTTATTAACTATGAAAGCTACTAATGGTGTTCAATTTGTACGATAATTCGTCATCTAACATAGCATAAATCAAGCTGTTTTCGTTTCGCTATCAAACGTGCTAAAAACCGCACGCAGGACTTTGTCGTTTTGCCCTAAGTTGCGAGTTTGCGAAACGTCTTGAATTTTGTCATTACAAAAATACCGTAAAATGGCATGTTTGTAAAACGTAACGAATTTCGCCATGTTCAAATGTATCGAAAAAAAACCTGTTTCTGAGGACGTAGTTAATTTTTGAGAAACGTCCCAAAATTCAAGATATCGCCTATTATAAGAGGGACGAGGTGAAGGAGTGCTGTCGTCAAGTCATGGTGCTGCTCCATCGGCTCAGTGTAAGTGTTTGCTTCACCGTTGTCAATACAGTACTCATCTCAACATAGATGAACGCGAACGTGAAGTTGCTGAAGGCTTTTGACGAGGAAAAGATGGTGAGGATCGGCGATTAGATTGCTAGGGATATGGCGCGCTAACTGCCTAGCACAGGACCAACTGCTTAAAACCCTGCCTGACTCACCCGCGGCAAAGTACTGCTCGACAGAGGCGGAGAGCTTCCGGGGAGGATGTACGCCGAACACACGCGTCGACCTACTCGAGCAGCTACGAACGTGGGCATGCGACGACCAGGCACCGAAAATATACTGGCTGAACGGAATGGCTGGCACGGGCAAGACTACTATCGCATATAGCCTATGCGAGTACCTGCAGAGCAGCCAGAAGCTAGGTGCGAGCTTCTTCTGCTCACAGCGGCTACCCGGGTGTCGCGACGTGAGCTGGATCGTGCCTAGCATCTCGTATCGACTATCGCTTTTCTCAGTCCCGTTCCGACATGCTCTCGTGAGCGTGCTGCAGGCTGACAAGGACGCATACAACCAGCCGCTACAAAAACAGTTCGATGTACTATTCGCCAAACCCCTGCAAGATACGACAGACACATTCCCTGCAAACGTCGTGATCGTGATTGACGCCCTGGACGAGTGTGACGACCAAGGTGGCGTAGCGAAAGTCATATCAACCTTGCTGTCGCACGCGGCAGGGCTGCCGGTCAAGTTCTTTGTCACTAGCCGCCCGGAGGCAAAGATCGTCGACCAGATGCGAAAGAAAGAGGCTGCAGGAGTCCGGCGTGAGCTGCGTCTTCACGAGCTGAAGAGTACGGTCGTAAGACAAGATATCGCCACGTACCTGACAGCCAAATTGACTTCTGCTGGACTCTCCGACGCCGAGCTGAACACCTTGGTGCGGCGATCTGGGGTGTTGTTTATCTACGCCGCGACTGTAGTTCGGTTTATCGAGTTCGACAACTTCTCCGGCTACAAGCAGAGGCTGCAGCTCGTACTTGACGCGTCGGCCGCGTTGACTAACGAGAGCGACGAAGCCCTAGATGACCTATACACTGCCATCCTGAAGAATGCACTGGAGCTAAAAGGGCTGACACGGGCGGAAAAGGCGGCAAGGGAAGCAGTACTGAGACACGTGGTGTGTGCCCGAGAGCCGCTATCTCTGGATGTCATAGCTGGTCTACTCGAAGCTGATACCATTGTACAAGTGTCATCTGCACTCCGGCCACTGCAGTCAGTGCTTAGCGTGTCATCAGAGAGCGAGGCCATCGGCACGCTGCACGAGTCGTTCCCAAACTATCTGCTTCATCCCACCCGCTCTGGCAGGTTCCACTGCGATCCTGGTCGACACCACGCACAGATGGCTCAGCAATGCTTTCATCTAATCAAGGTACCGAGCCCGCCGTTCAACATCTGCAACCTCGAGTCGTCGTATCTGCTTGACGACGAAGTACCTGATCTTGACCAGAGAATAGACCAGGCAGTATCACAGGCATTATCGTACGCGTGCAGGTACTGGGCCGCACATCTCGAGCTTGCAGACCACAGCCATAACCTGCTTCCTCTGCTGTATGAGTTCCTGTCGGAGCGACTGCTGCTGTGGATGGAGGTGATGAACCTGAAGAAGCACATGTGGGAGGGAGCAGACGCGTTGCGTCAAGCGCAGAGGTGGTGCAAGGTGGGTGATCAGCAGGTATATGATGTACGGACACTGGTCTGAAATACTCCACAGGGCCGTGCATGCTCGGACGACTTGCAGCCACTTGTACAAGACGCAAAAAAGCTTGCATCTGTAGTACTGTCTGGCCCGGTTTTGCGCAGCACGCCTCACATCTACATCTCCGCGCTGGCGCTCTGGCCAAAGTCGAGGCCGGTGACGAGACACTACCTGCCGAGGTTTCCGGGACTCGCGAAGGTCACAGGAACAGCAAACCTAGCAAGACACGAGCTCACTCCTACGGCTATAGACCTCCGTTTAAATGCGGTATGGGATTCGATCGCATGCTCACCGAATAGCAAGTATATCGGCTTTGTCGACAAATCATGGAGTCTCACAATATGGAACTACCGCACCGGTCGACGTGAAACCAGTGCTCGGGAGATCATGGAAGTGAATTGTTTTGCATTCTCCCACGACGGTTTGCATGTTATGTTGGGCCGCAGTGACGGTACCGTGTGGACCTGGGACACGCAAACTCACGAGATGATCGGAGACCCGCTGAGATGTCACAATAAACACCCGATCCGGTCTGTTGTGTGCTCCCCTGATGGAGAACACGTTTCTGCTGGCTCGAGTCGTGACAATCGCGTGTATATCTGGAGCAGACGCACTGGTCAAATCATAGCATCTCTACCTGGCCACACCTACGGAGTTCGATCGGTTGCATACTCTCCTGATGGTGCATACATCACATCCGTCTCACAAGACGGAACCATACGTATCTGGAATGTATACTCCAGTTACACGCTTGAGCGCGAGCTAAGCGGCTACACAGAAGGGGTCAACTCGATCTCATTGTCTCCTGATGGCGCTCATGTCGCATCTTTGTCTTCAAACTGCACTACTATACGCGTCTGGGATGTACGTACCGGGGCACTAGTCAGAAAACTACTCAACTCTCGGCATGATATATGGTTCACCTCAGTTCAATATTCTCCCTCTGGATTGCATCTTGTTACTGGAGTACGTGGCGGAGGTGTTTACATCAGGGACCCACTCACTGGTCGGATCCTCACTCGGCTACTTGAACCCAAACCTCCTTACAATACGCTCACATGGCTCACATACTCCCTCGGTGGTGAGCAGCTTCTGGCCTGGTCCAGCCCGGGTACTCTGCACATCTGGCACTGGAGAGCTGTTGAGGCAGAGATACAGAGGCGTTTCGAGGATTCTGTCAAGGCAGAGCAGGCTTCGCAAACTGATCTCGACGATACCCCCGCCGAGTTAGACATCGTCGACCGAGTCGAACGTGTTCGCGATACAGATACTCCTCGAACAGCAGGCAAGTCGCCTGAGAGCCATGATGAAGAAGTTTCGGCACTAGCATACTCTCCTGATGGCGCGTACATCGTATCTGGATCCTGGGACTACACCCTACGTATCTGGGATGCCCGCACTGGCAGAATGGCCGGACAGCCGCTCAAAGGTCACACTGCAGTCGTCTTATCAGTATCGTTCTCCCCCGACGGTGCCCGTATTGTATCTGGCTCCTGTGACAACACCATACGCGTCTGGGACGTTGGTACTGGCAATATGTTAGGAACACCGCTCATTGGTCACACTGATTTGATCAGATCAGCTTCGTACTCTCCTGATGGCGCTCGCATCGCGTCTGGCTCTGATGACAAGACCATACGTATCTGGGACGCATACACCGGACAGATGGTAGGATCACCGCTCATAGGTCATGCCCAGGGGGTCAACTCGGTGGCATACTCACCTGGTGGTGCCTTTCTTGTTTCCGGATCTACTGATAGAACCATACGAGTCTGGAGCACCCGAACTGGTAGGACTGAGGGACGTCCATTCGAGGGTCAAGCGTCTTCGGTTGAGTCAGTTGCGTACTCTCCTAACGGCTTGTACATTGTGTCTCGTTCTTGGGGGACCGTACGTGTCTGGGATGCATACATGGGCAGTATGGTCGGGCGGTCCTGTTACCTTGACCCCCATGAGCTTTATTCTATCTCATACTCTTCTGCCGGTGCAAACCTCTCTCTCAGCTACCTGAATAGGGCGATCTATATTTCGCATACCCATACCGAGCGGGACTTGGTTCGGCCATTCGCACTAGATTTTAGTAAAAATGACTCGACAAGCTGTGTATTCTCTCCCGACGGCACGCATGTTGTTTCTGGTCATGGCGACGGCACTATCCGAGTCTCGAGCATCCATATTCAACGGGTCCTAGATACCGAGATGAGGTCTCACGGCAACCGGCCTTGTGCTATTAAGCCGTGCACTTGTAGCAGTCAGTGCCCTTCTCCATTTTCATCGCTCCGGCCTAACCTTCCTTTGCAGCATGTGCGTCTCACTCAGACTGGGGCACCTGGGAGCTCGGGTCGGATGGGTGGGTAGTCACGGCAAACTCGCAGAAACTGATCTGGGTGCCAGTCAACCTACCACCGCAGTTCACCCCGGATTATCTGACAGGTATCCAGGTAAATAACCCGGGATAACACTGGATAACGCCGGACAATAGTTGGATCCTATATGGATATGGCTCGGAGAACTCTCCTACTGAAGACCTAAGGCGGGCGATGACCAATATGTTAACTTACCCTTAGCCACCACCGTACCAGCCATTCGCTCTGT